>JANTPZ010140377.1:0-22060 GCA_025593235.1 Vachellia pachyceras | reverse complement strand
GTCAGTGAGCAATTCACAGCTATGTTCAGGCGCAAGGCTTTCTTGCACTGGTACACTGGTGAGGGAATGGATGAAATGGAGTTCACCGAGGCCGAGAGCAACATGAACGATCTGGTCGCTGAGTACCAGCAGTACCAGGATGCCACCGTCGATGAGGAAGAGTACGAGGAGGAAGAAGAGGAGATGGCTGCCTGAGGTGTGTCTGTGAGTTCTCAAGGTTGTCTGAAGTTTGATATTTTATGGTTGGCTTTGAGCGAGTGATCAAGTTGTATTCTGCTGTCTGAATTGTGGATCCTTGTATAATGATTTGTTGTCAATGTTTTTTTTTTTTTTTGCAATTCAATCTTGAATGCCTGTAGTAATAGGTAGGTAATTTTACTCATCTTGGCAGTTCTGTTTCTGTATAATCCTTTGTCCCTTTTGATTTTAATTTGGCGACTACAATTTTCTGTGAAGTAAGCATCCTGTTCATTTTGCAGGCATTTTTGCAAATTAAACTCTAACGTCTATGGGTGTTATCTGAAATCTGATTGTACTCTTTGGTAAATCATTAAAAGGCTGTAGATAAGATATTTAATTGTCTAAAAGCTCAATAACCATAGAGAAATATGCATTATCAAGTTGCAATATGAAAAAATTAACATCAAGTTTATGCGTTTCATTTATCATTTTGACTTTTTGGTAATTAAATTATTTTCTCAAACCTTATAATAATTTTATCTTTTTTTTTTAAATTTTCTATTAAGCTGTGGGTTGAACTAATTCCCTTTTTTTTTTTTCTATTTTCCTATTGGAGTTAGTTATGTTTGAAGCATTGTTAAACATTAAATGAGGATACAGTATGTTTGAGAACACTTTTAAAACTATGGTTTTAACTCCAATCATGTTTCATAAGTGTAGTAGTTAAATATCCTTCCAACCTCAAAAATTTTTAACCCTTTAAATTATTATTTTTTTGTTTAAACCACCCAAATACCAATCTATTTAGACACAAAAGTATTGTTTGGATGCGGAAAACTATGGGGTGTTTGTTCTATTTTTAAAAATTGTTTTTTAAACAAGAAAACTTTCATGGGGTATTATTTATTTATTTTAAAAAAGAGAAATTTGTTTTTAAAAAATACAAACAATTTTTTTGTTTTTGCATTTTTTATTTTTCAGTAAAATTGAGAAACCCTTTATCTTTCGTTTGATAGCTTTTTATCCATTCCAGTACTTGTATTATAATTGAAATTTCGTCATCCAATTTGAGTATGTTAATTGAAAATCTGTTTTGATGATTGTTTTCAGATGTAATTTCTTAAAAACAATCATCAAAACATATTTTTTTTGTTTTTCCTTTTAAAAGATTGTTTTTAAAAATGATTTTATAAATTAGTTTGAAAACAAAAAACAATTTCACGTTTTTCTTGATACTTTGTGCCTGTTTGGGACAGTGTTTAAGTTCTACAAACGTACATTCAACAATATTTTTTCGCAGATCGAGATAATCTCATTCATATCGTAAAAATGCTTCTCCACCATTTTCTTTTCGGCACACTATTTAAAATGTAGGTGGGGGATTCAAAGTCTCGGCCCGTTTGGTTTAAGGAAAATTGGGGAGGGAAAAGAAAAACCTAGATTTTCCATTGCTTTTCGCCGTTTGATTGCTATTTAAACATGGAAAATGCCTTCCCGCAGAATGCATTTTCCTTCATGCATGAGAAGATCCTTTCTAACAGATCTAATGAGTTAGTTTTAAAAAATTAAATGTAAATTTTCTTCCCTACTTATAATCATCGCTTGCCTGTTATAGCCTCTTTCTTGGAATTTAAATTGACAGAGGCAAAAGAAAATTTGTGATTTAGTATTCATGATAATTAATACCCTATGATATTTTTGGACTTCCCTTCAACACAAGGTGCTATTTCTCGGATAATTTTTATACGAAATAAATAATAACTAACTTACCGAGACCGATTGTTAAGATTCATAAATATATTAAGAGATTTAATTTTATTTAAAAAAATGCTCACATTCCATGTGATTTAATATAAAATAATACTCTATAAATGAGAAAATAAGAAAAAGAAATCAATAAATACAATTAACAAAGAATTCAATAAATAATTTTTAAGTTAAAGTATACCTTTATTTATTTAAGTTTACATCATGTTTCAATTTAATCCTTTAAATTTGACAAAAAATAAATTAATATTTTAAATTTATAAAGTATACTTGTAATCCTTTCAACTTAATTCCCCTAGCCTCAATTAAAGGAAAGTGCTTACTCAATAATTAAATGCTAACATATTAATATTTAAATTAAGAGAATTGAAAAATAATTAAAAATTAATCTTTGGAAATTATAATTAAAAATAAATATTTTATTATTTATTTCTTATGGCAGTTCCGTCCACTGCCATTATGTTTATAATTATTTTTTAATTTTTTTATTTATGCTTATTTTAAATTGAAGATTAATATATTAATATTTAATTGTTGAGTCAGCATTTTTCCATTAAGTGAGACTAATAACATTAAATTCAAAAGGTTAAAAATGCGCTTTACAAATATAAAGGATTAAACTGAAATTTAAACTTAAAGGAATAAAAATATACTTTAACCATAATTTATATGCACCTTATGTTGCAACCCAATACATGAACAAAACAATCGATAAATCAAAAAACGCATGATCACTAAATGAGAGTTTGGTCTATAAGGGGTTAGTCTTTCATAATGTGATAAATCAATGTTTAAATTCTCGTAAGTAAATATGCCCACATTTAGTATCCGACGGCACCTTAAGCAAGATTGCCTTTAATAGAATGATACTTTTGCTTATAAAAAAGTGCATGAATGCATGATCATTTCCAAACACTCAAATCCATCATAAATAATTTAATTACAAGTGTAAGCAATCATAGAAATTAACACCAAAAGTTAGTAACAATATCATACTCCGTATTTTTTTTGGTGAAAATCATACTCCATATTTTAAATATACAAAAGCATCGTTATGTGAGTTTAACTATATAAATCAAGATGATCACTTGTAACTATGGCTATTTGGGTGGCATATATAAATCGACGTGTCAAGCTATGCGAATATGGCCGGCATCAATTGAATATTTAGACAAAGCAGGGAACTTTTTTCAAAATATATATGAAGATGGGCAAAGTAGATTTTTTTAATTTTAAACAAAATTAATGAAATTTAAGGGGTTTTTTTAAGTTAAGTATAAAAAATATTGGAAGTAATTTGTAAATGAGACCGTATGAAAATGTTTTATTTTTTTGGTATAAACTATTCGGTATCCTGGGTTCATTGCCCGCCCCAGACTAATTCGGACCTCCCGTGAGGAGACCTTATGGTGGTAGCGAGGTATCGATGGGACAACCTCTTTGAGTTTGCGTTAATTATCTCGGTTGTCACTCTCCAGCGAACCCTCACCCTGAGGAATGCTGGTAGTAACCCTTGCTAATTCAATCAAGCGCCCATCGGTAAAAAATGTTTTATTTAGCAATCGACCTTTCTGATGTTAGCCAACTCCTGCATGTATGGTGCCTTCTTTTATGCTTGCTTGTGTTTGAACTTTGAACTCTTCTGTGATAGGAAGGATATGTGAATGGTGGCTTATATTGCAATTAAAATATCCACATGAATAGTAAGCCCATAGTATAAAGGGATCAAAATTCGTAGGTCCTTGTATCCCTATTTGAATTTCAAAAGGTGCAAGAAAAACAGATTATAAAGGAAGTTGTGACATGAACCCATTAAACAAAATGCATAAAATCAATACTTAAATACTGCTTTGTATGCTTAATATAAAAGTCAATTGATTACTTTTGAAAATTAAATAAATTAAATAAATTATTTAATCATAACATATTAAATTACATGCCTTTTTGAAATGCTTATCTACATTATTATATTATTACTATGAATATTACGTAGATGTTCATATCTCCTGTAATCTAACATTATTTTTTGTGATAATATCCTGTTATTTTTTATATCCATCTATTATCTCTTGTAATCATGTGATTGATTTACTCTAATATTGTAAAGTCTTACTTATAAATAGAAAACACATCTTATGTGCTACTGA
The DNA here is from genome assembly GCA_025593235.1 of Vachellia pachyceras. Classification (NCBI taxonomy): domain Eukaryota; kingdom Viridiplantae; phylum Streptophyta; class Magnoliopsida; order Fabales; family Fabaceae; genus Vachellia; species Vachellia pachyceras. The sequence continues at coordinate 17,966 of JANTPZ010140377.1, read as the reverse complement.
GTGGATATAGTAAATAAGAACAATTCTTCCTTGTTCTCTAATTTTGTTCTTGGCTATTCTTTCTTTAATTTCATAACAAATATATATTTCTTTTGTGAAAATTTGTTATATTATATATTAATTTATAAATCAAACAAATTAATTCTGAAAAAAATAATAAACGTAAATACTGTAAAGTAATTATTTAGTTTTCTTAATCTCTCAAAATTATTTAATCAAATTTTATCAAGGATAGGATGTAGTGCTTTCTTCAATCTTGGTAAAAACAAAAAGTTCTTTCTCAAACAAAACTTAGATATATGATCAATCGGTGGGAGGAGTATAAAAAAATAAAACTTGTTGTGGATCTCGTTGAATAAATCAACAGATAACGCACATATATATACCAAGTGCTCTTCTTCGATGTGTCATACGGTCATTCAAAATTATTGGTAAATTTGCTATAAAACGATGCTTCATTGACAGGTAAAGTCATGGAGCGGACACTAGCTAGACCAATGGAATAAGCTGCCCTACCCCCCCCCCCCCAACACACACACACTTATATATATATATTCCCTTTTATCTTTGGTTGGGGGATCTTTAAACAGTAAGTCAACTACCTAACCCATAATTCTGGCTTGTTCATTAAGCTTCTTTTATTTTGTGACAGAGAAATATGATGGTAACGAGCTAAAATTCACATTAAGAGAATGGAATCTTAAAACTAATTAATTAATATTTTAACAAAATTTTATCTGTAACTTTGCTCGATTCGATGCGATGAACGAACTCATTTTACAGTACGTAGTCTCTCTGATGCTATATATGTAAAGCCACTGATTTTCTAGGTTTTCTCATATAACAATATGGGAGATGTTTCTCAAACTCATAATAGGCCTACAACAATGTGGCCTTTGGGTCCTTTGTTGAGGCCTCTTTTGAAATTTGAGAAGCTTTTGAAGTAATCTGAGAGCTTAGCTTTTTATATCAGATCACTATATCAGCACGCATTTATGAGTAACTATCAATATTGTCCATTGGCGAATTCTTTACATTATATATATATAGAGAGAGAGAGAGAGAGAACCTTGGCTTTACAGTTGACTTTATTAGTATTATTAAGAGAGTTCAAATGCACCCATAGATGATAGAGTAGTTTGATTACTTAACTGTTATATTAAATTTTATTAACTATTTATATGACTTCTTGTGTCTAGGTGTAGTGCAGAGGGCTCATAACCCATTGGATAAGAGGATGACATATGTGAGCAACACTGTTAGAGAAACAAAATCGTCATATTATTTAGGGTGACACCTATTTTCTTATTTATGATCACTTAGAAATCATTTTTGGGTTTTGGATATCAAGGTTTGACCCAAAATTGTGAACTAAATTTTTCAAAAACGTTTGAATAAAAATGCTGGTACTGTTCACGGGTATTTTTCCAGATTTTTGGTCTAACTTTAAAAAAATTATAATTAATTCTGAAAAATTCGAAACTGAGTGATTCCAATTTCTAAATTTTGCTTATTAAGTGAAATATGGGGAAAAATACTCATTGGTTCCAATTCTTGCCCATTTGATACAGTTTATTCAAAAACCACATACTATCCGAAATAGTTCCTTCCAGTTTTCTAGATTTTATTTCAAACTTTGGAAAATCATATCTCTTAAAATACACATCCAAATTTCACAAAATTTATATCATTTTAAAGCTTAGGATGTGTAGTTTCTAACTAGAAAGTTTCAGCCCATTTGGAGCTCGTTTGCTATTTTTCCTTGCCATGTGAAACAGACTCATTTTTCAAGGCTTTTGGAACCCTTCAACTTTGAAAATCAATTTTTGTTAAAATTCATCAAAACCTCTTTTTGGTTCCGTAACACTTCTTAAACATGCATGACTATTCCCTTACTATTCCTTGTTGGTTTTAGTCCATTTTTAGTCATGCATCATCACATTCACATGGTACCTTGTGTAGAGGTTTAGAGTTACAACTACAACAACAAAAAACTTCAAAGGAGCTAACAACTCAAATATTTACACAAAAGCAAGCAAGCATAAGCAACTTCTTCATGCATCAATAATCTTTTCCTTACTCTTACTTGAGCTTGCACCTACATGGTTAGTGGGTGGGGAATGAGATTTGAGAATCCTAATAGCAAAACCACATAATCAAGACATTGTGAATGTGCATATATACATAACTTTATGGCATGTGTATGAACATCTAAACGTGTGACACATAAACTTCACTTGAATATGCATATGACCATAGCACAAAAGTCACATTTCATACACAAATCATGCACTTTACTCATCATAAAAGTTTATGTAACATTCATAAATCATTTTCATAAACATAAAAGGATATTAGTAGTTTTGCTACCTCAAGATCCTAGCTTTTCCCTTTTCACTTTATGGCTCTCTTGAATAACCTTTCCAATATGCTCTTGGAGGTCTCAAATCCCTAGCAACCATGGTCTAATACTCATATAAACATACAACCACCAAGATGTCATAAAACTTGTAAAAACACAATAAACCCCCTTTTGGTTTTCTAAGTGTCCTACAAGTTCAAGACTTAATTTTTATGGTCCTTTAAGCTTAAAATCCATCTTTTAGCTTTACCCTACACAAAACATCATTTTGAAGCCAATGGAACCATCAAAATGCTCAAAAACACATCCTTTCTATTTTTTCTTTAGCTTGGACGAAAATAGCAAAAATAAGGAAAGGAAGGGGTTTTCAACTTTGCTCATGAAACCATGTGTTTCCTTGCTTCCAAAACCCCTTTTCTTAACTTTGATCTACTCAAACAATCCTTCCCTTAGAACAAAATAAATTTGGGCAGCACCTCCCCATAAACTTGAGCTTCCCAAAATTTTACAACAACACAAACTAACCAACAATCTATCTTTTATCCCTCAAGGAAGAGCTTGCAATCATTTACTACTTTTAAAACCTTCTCTTTTCCATTTTCAACTCTTGAAGTCCTAGCCTTTATCCTCAAAAAGGGAGGCTCATTCAAGGAACAACTCAAGAGAAGGTAGTAGTAGTAGTGGCAAACTCAAGAAAAGAGGGAGATTAGGTTGCAAGAACATTTTACCTTGTGTTAGGGAGCTTGGGTTTCTTCTTTCTTGCTTGAGGAGGGAGTGTTTTCTAGAGAGAAGGGAGAGCAAATTTCTGCTCAAGGAGAGAGAGAAAGTGGCATGAAAATGAGAGAGGAAGAGAAAGTTTTTCCTAGTTAAAGTTGCCACTTACAAATTGTGTGGAGCATATTAAAACTTGGGGACCAAGTAGCAAAATACTTGATCCACATTGAGCCATATCTCCTTGTCTCATCCTAGCTGAAAAAGTGACTTTTCAGACCCCTAGGCATCAGATTTTGCTGCCTGGGCCTTTGCCAGGTCCAGTTAAATGATTTGGTGGCATGCATTTCCGTAAAGTAACCTTTATGCGAGTAACTACCTTTTTATTTTTTCGAAGACTTTATCTCTCGTGTGGCGCCATTCCCTAGGCCTCCTTGCCTAGGTGGCATCATGTCCTAGTCCATAGCATATCCGGGTTTCCCTCCTGACTCGTCAGGATTCCTCGATTTGCGTGCCACACCGTAAAACAGGCGTCCGGCGGCCAATCTGATATAAAGACATGGAAAATTTCTATATTTTCCCCTAATTCTCAAGCTCTTTTCCGTTCTTCAAAATTCTTCCCGTATTTTCCGTAATTAATTTTCTAAGAAAATACTTTTTCGGGCTTTTTGGGCATTCTCCGTACAATGAAATTGCCCTCACTGGATACCAGGTAATAATTTTATTAAATATTTTAGGACCCAACTAAACTTTTCTCAGTTCGGGTCTCCGGTATTTGAGGACTCCTGCTACCTCAAATAATTATTTCTCAGTCGTCCTTAACTCCGAAATCCTTTATTTACCACTTATTTACGGAAATGTCATTACCTTTTCTACTTTTGCTATAATTTCAAAAATTCCATCACTTTTTCTACTATTTCTTAATTCCAGCCTTACCCTTGGTTGACTTTTGATATTTTGGTCAACTTTGATATTTTTATGCCCTAGGCCTTTAATTCAAAATGATCGTTTTGCCCTTAGTCATTTTTACTTAGAATTCTCAAGACTAGGGACTTAGTCAATTATGATCTTTCTTTCCTTTAGGCATTTCCTCTATATTTTTCCTTATTTATGGGCCTTAGATTATCACATAATATACTGGTCTAGCCTTTAGTTCAAATTACAGAAATGCTGATATTACATCTAGCCTCGATTCATTAGGGTAAGTAGTTCATATTCATGTGTGAGCATTCAGTTTTGTTAGAATTATCATGTAATCTAGCACCAATTAAAATCTTTATATGTTGTAGTTCCATTATTGGACGATCTGTCTTGCTTACCCCATAACGTTATCTATTAGTTTGATTATTTGGTTAACATTCTAAGAGGAGATGAAAAACATGTTAACACATATTGTTTATTTGTATAAAGTTCTAGTTTTCGATATAATTAAAATATTTTAATATCTTTTTTTATTTGCATTTGATCTTAGAGCGTTAAAGACATATTTATGATGGATAAGAAGCTCAAAGGTAAAAGTTAGTTTGAACCCAAGGGTTTTCATCTACTATGATTTCATCCTTTCCATTTCTTTTTATTCTTGGTGCTATCAACAATGCTAGGGAATGCAAGAGTGTGACTTTAAAAAAATGACTTTCAACGATAACAAAAAAATGTTGCCGCTAAAGTCTCCCTTCAGGGTGACTTAAAAGTCAACACTAAAGATGACACTTTTAGCGGCAACTTTTTTATCACCATTGAAGGTGACATCTTTAGTGGCAACTTTTCTCTATCGTCGCTAAAGGCAACACTTTCAGCGGTGATTTTTTGAGTCTCCGTCAAATGTAAGACTTTCGTAAGTGACCTTTTGTGTTGTCACTAAAAGCAAGAAATTTAATATTTATTTTATTTATAATTTTTTATTAAACTAATATTTTTACTTAAAATAATATTTTCAAAAATAAAAATTTTGAAATTAATAATTATATAAGTATATAAATGTGTGTGTATAAACTTTTATAATTTATTATGCACCAAAATATTATATATATATATATATATTTAAATATGCATTTAAAGATTGTAAAATAATTGTAGCTCAACTAGCAAAAGCTCACACATGCACCCAAAGGGGTTGGAGGTTTGATTCCTAGAGAAGGCAAATTTTCATATTTATCAGTTGGTCACATGTGGTAGGATAAGGTGGTGACATGTTGCGTAGATGAGGTTGTATATATGTGGTGACACGTGATGTGGTGGTCGCCCAATGTAATAATCATAAAAGTATTGGCAGCAACAAAAAATCGCCGTTGAAAGTACACCGACTTACCGCTACATCACCAACAACCATCACATCATCACCATTCCTTGTATACCACATGTTGCCACATTTTAGAGGCGATAAGGGGACTTTCATGGTGATTTTTTTTCGCTACTGAAGGTAACCTTCAAGGAAACTTTTTGTCACCACTGAAAAGACTTTTAGTGGCAATTTATTTTTTTACTGTCAATACTTTCAATGGCAGTCGCTATGGTGACAACTTTTTTACTACAGCTTGTCGGCACTGAAAGTCTTTTAGTGGTGACTTTTTATACTTTGATGAAGACATTGATTTTAATTGAGATGCTTTGGCAAAACAATTCCACCAGTCGTGGTTAATGTTCATGTAGTTAATTATGATGTTAACTGAAAGTATTAAAATTATTATTGTATAGCTTACTGTAATACTCCCTCCAATCGTACATACAAGTCCTTTTTATAGTGTAATTTGCACTATAAATATGGCTTGGAACCTCTTCATTTCCTTATTGTCCTCTTACCCTACCTCCTATACTCTAATCCTAACCTTTCATTCCATTAAAGAACCGCAAACAACCTACTTATTACTACCTTATTGCTCTGTAAGGAGAGAAAGAGGAAGCTGTCTTCCTTAAACAAAACACAAAATAGTACCAAGTGGCTTGTTTGTAGCCCTTTGATGAAATGAAGGGCCAGAATTAGAGAAAATGAGGGTAAGAGAACAATCCAAAAATAGAGGTTCACATCCACTATAAATAGAGGCTTATATGTAAGACTTGAGGAATTATTGATTAGGGTTAAAGGATAAATTTGCCCTGAAAGTATCTATGGAGTTGCATTGGGTGTCCAAAAGTTTTTTGAGGGGCAATATTACCCTAGAAGTATAAAAAACCTAACCCTAACGGATACAAACGGTCAAACTTAACGGTTTTAAAGAACAAGACAATATTAAATTTCGAGGCAACATTACCCCTACAAAACTTTCGGATATCCAATTCAACTCCATGGATACTTACGAGGCAAATTTGCCCTTTAACCATTTAGATATAGTTAGTTTTTATCTTACATATTTAAATAATGTTCAATAGAGTTAAACTATAGTTGATAATACCAGCGTTTAGGATTATCTTACTCATTAATATGTGTTTGAATTAGTTTTTTTCAAGTAATTTTACAAAATTCGATGTAAGTATGTAAAAGGAGTTTTATATCGACTTACATGGAAGTTTAGTATATCTTGCTATTGTTCTATGGTATATATTTGTACAATTGAAATGAAAGTAGAAGTTCTAATGCTTTGAAAATACAGAAAAAATTATTTTACAAAATGGATTTTCTCTGTCGGTAATCATAACCTATGCAGATAAGAGTATTTACGTCAGTTTCTGATTGCCAATGTAAAAAGATTTTATTAACATCAACTTCAAAGTCCAACATGGATATGCATACTTGCTACTTGAACTTAAATTAAAAGGGATGACATATGTAATACCACACGATGTTTAAGCGAAGGTTGACATATGTAATACGACACCCTAAATACCAAACAAGCAAGCTTTGTGACCGATCAATTCTAAAATTATCAAAATAAAAAAATATTCAACTCAATCTCTTTCATCTCAAACATTTTATTTGTAACATATGAATTATCAGATCAATGCTTAAAACATCTTGCAGAACTCCCAATTAATATAAAATAAAATCCTTCAAAAAATGAATATGTTAACTTGTTGAACAACAATGATGATAAACTAATCTTATTAACAAAGGTCCAACTAGAGCAATTAACTCGTCCCTCTTAGAAGATAGTGAATGTTCACCTTCTAATGTAAACAGTGAGTGTATAGGGCGTAACAAGTAGTGTATAATTTTAGGTGTCTTTCTTACAAAGATTAAGGCAGAAACTAGTTAGTCATCACAATTATGCTTTCAATTAGGTCCAGTGGACTCATTTCAAGGCTTCGTACTCGCAAAAGATAAATCATTTTTAAATGTATGTAATGAAAATAAAACCAAAATGAAACTTCGGCTTCAAGATGGAGTCTAGCTAGGATTAATTTCTCCCTGTAAAAGTTAAATAATTAGTTTCCCCTCAGTTAAAGTTTAAATGGCATAATATGTTAGTCTAAGGTTTTAAAACTCCTCCTAAAGCTTTCTGAAGTCAAAATCGAGTCTATATTCTTACTAAAAAGCACAATCTTTTGTTACATTTAATGATAATTAAAATTAAGCATCAACCTTAATTTGACAATGCAAAGGTTATTAGATATCTCTATTTTACCAACAAACCATCCATTTAATCATTAAATTTCAAGTTAAGCATAATTGTAACTCAATTCTTCATCTAGATTAGTTATTTCAAATCAAACTCAAATGAACAAATCAATTTAAATGGTAGCCAAAGGTATATATAGGAGCATTAAGCGAATGATAAAATCGGGACACACACATACATCATTAGCAATTAAAAGAATGGAGCAATCAAATCTTAATCAATACATAGGTTTGAAATAATCCTAGAACAAAGTGTTTCGCTTCTTGTAACTAGAAAAGAGCCACAACTATACATAATAATCATGTTCATATATCATAAAACGAGAGAAGAAAGGGAAAAAGATAAGAAAAATCAAAGGGTGGAGCTCAAATCTCTTCAAAATCTACTCACCAGCTTCCAAAACCTTCAAAATCTTGTGCAAACCAGCTCATAAATTTCATTTAGTGTGAAGAATGCCGGTCCCCAACAAGAATTTTGCAATTTCAAAATGTCAATTTTTGCCTTCGTGGCGAAGAGACAAGTTTGCCATGGCAAGCAACATAGAGAAATTCTGAAATTCAATTATTTGTACTCTTAGCTGTGGTGAAAGGTGTAACTCTGGACTGTTCTCCTTCGGTTTTCATCTCCATATGCTTTCCATGCTTCAAACTTTGTTCCAAAACTTCAAATGGCTCTTCAAATGCTTTCAATATTGAGTTTAGACAACCCAATCCAATGAAAAAAAAATTATAAGATAGATAGTTACCCGAAATAAAGCAAAATATCCACACTTATCTGAATATATATAAGTCTTAAAAGTTAATCTTGAGCAACAAAAGGCACATTTTCTTATGTGTGTATTCAAAGTATGCAAAATTCAACCCAAAAATATACAAAAAGTAGGAAAGTGTGCTGAAATAACATGAATTATGCATATTATCAATGACCACACCCCAAGAAAAAGCCTTGAGGTAACATGGTGAGGAAGTACTAATTCATAACAACCTCCCTTCACATTAGCAAAGTGAACAAAGCTCATGATCTATTAACTAATAACCTTAACTAATTCAAACTTTCAAAAGTATAGAATATTAGGAGTTAGCAATATTGTCGAGTAAAAGTACTCGGGGCCTGTAAATTGTAATTCAAATTAATTGTTTTTCTCTCTTACAATAGCAAAAGCCTTCTCATTGAGTCGTAGCCTAACATGATAAAGAGGATATTGGAAATGATTCATTAAACCAAATGGTGAAAGAGACAAGCAAAGAGGGAACCCTTTTTTCAAGATCAACAAAACAAAGATCTCCTAATAAAAACCACCCAGCAAAATTCAATATGTTAGGGGAAATTTCTTTTGCGCATTTGAAATTTCTATCAATATTTCTTTTTTGTGATCCAAACTAGAAGTAAGGTCTCCACACACGCCCGCTCATTCAAAAACTTCTCTAGTTTCAGGAATGACCCCCACAATATTGGAAGCCGTTGATGAAACACAGAAGCTTTAATTTGAGTCTTGATTATGTACATCTCTTTGCCTTGTGACTTGTGAGAAACGAAGACTCTTGTTTGCCTTATATAGGGACCAAAGGAATCTTATGTTTAACAGTACGTACTAGACAACGTTAAAAACAATATTATGCTACACATATTGATTATTTTTTTTTTCAGATTCGATTGTCCTTATAATCCGAATTATAGGTTATGGTTTGTCTTTGTCGAAATATAAACAAAGCTTATCGCAACAGAATATATCCAACTAGCTATTACTAGTTGAGTTTCTATGAATTCCCACTAGCTAAATGCTGGGATAAAGATGATAGGTTTGAATTTTTTGTTGAAAAAATGAAATTTTTTTTGAAGAATTTTTCAAAACATTATTCTATGAAAGCTTCATTTTTTATTGTAAGATTTATTAGAAAAACATTTTGTCATATGGGCAAGGAACTATGACAAATAAATAGGAGGCCCAACAGTGAGAAATTGGTAATAATACTTGTGAACTCTGATTTAGTATTGTTGTTAACGAAACTAAGAAAGGATGTTGTTATATGTTGCAAAATTCTGATGCCAAAAACGATTGTTTTATTTATTTACTAAGAAAATGCATTTTAAAACTGACGAGTTTTCATGTGACTACCTTGTAGAGTCCCTTGCCATCCAGTTAATCATTAATAAAATGAGAAATAGAGAGGACGTAGGGAGAATCCAAATCACTCGTTTTAGGTTCTATAATCTTTTGATTGATCAATCAAATTTATTCTTGAAACAAAAACTATGGATTCACAGTGAAACATGGAGAAAACAAAGCTGTTTCTTGAATTTTCATTGACTTATTACCATGGCATTAGTGAATAAATTAAATTTTTGGCTCATTAAACTTTATAGTAAACAATCATTTGCATTTGGCATCTTTCTTTTCCTTTTTCTGTCTCAGATCTTAATTTGATTTGCTTTTGGGATATTTGAACAGTTCAAGTAACATTTGACTTATAAATGTTTAGCATTGTTTGTTGTAAATCACCATATACCGAACAGCATAATAAGTAGGTGTAAAAAGATTATTGTATTATTTGTTGAACATGAATCCATATCAGAGTTTTACAGCTCAAGTCTTGCGTACCTCTTGCCATAGTGTATTATATGATTTTTCTTGAATTTTTCTGAACGGGAAATCTGGCACAGCGATGGACTGTCGAACACCGTCACCCCGTCAAGGAATTCTTGATTGAACAAATAACATTTTGTTTTCCGTATCCGCTCTTAGCCATGGTCTCCACTTTATATAGCTCCCATCAAGACTCTTCAAGGGATTCAACGGCTAGACACACCCTCTGAACACAACTCTTTAAATAATGATGCGGGACACATTCGGTGATATATTTATATATAATATATTCAAATAAATAATATATATAATATATAAATATATATACTTAATATATATTAAATTTCCAACATTATTTCCTCACATGCTTCAAAAATATTAAAACTATATCCACTCCAGTCTTATTATTAATAACATTCTCTTGCATAGGCTTAATCTTATATATAATCAACAATTTTCCACTGTCTAAAAGTTTAATATATTTTTTTCCATTTTTACAGTCAATTAATTGCATGGTAAGGGTATGTGATCCAAATAAGCCACAGATTATAAAACTTTGTCGTTGTCTAGCCTTGGAAATTGATCAAAAGATTTGTGATTTCTAATGATTGCACAGGGTGCAACCCTAGGGTCGTTCTCTCCAGAGCTTTGTATACCAATAGATTTGAGCTTGTGTTTAAGTTGGTTTTGCAAATGAACACTGTTTTTTATTCAAAATAACTATGCAACTAAAGACTAAATACAAAATAGAATTTCTTTTGGTATTTTTGAATTTTTGAGGAAGCAGCAAAACAGAACTAAGGTGTAAAAGTGTTTAATAGTGGATTCCTTCTTGAAAATAAATATGGTCATCATAGTTTGTAAAAGATCAGGGAAAGTATTAGTTTTTGCACTAAGTTTCGTCACGAAAACCCCAACAACTCGGTAGGTCAAAAATTCCATGTAATGAACTCCATTCCATGAAACCCTTTAAAAACACTTAGTGTGTGTACGGAAATCACAAAGTGAAAAATTCAACTCAACACATCATTGTCTCTAAAATCAAGCACAACTAGGAAGATAGAAGAGAACAACAAAGATTTCATTGAATAGGTAGAAGTGAGACTTCACTCTACCATGTCAATCACAAAACAAGTTCAATACATAATTAATCCAAGTTTGGCTCGACCGAGACCAAGTATCTACATACAAATTACAAGTTCTAACTCAGAAACCAAGTAATCCATAACATAAATACATATTGAAAACTAATACTCCCCTTTCAAAACTTTGAACTCAGACTATCTTCATCTTTAAGGGGAAAGGAGATGCTCAGCTACTCATTCGATGCGTAATTGAGCTCCGAATGGATGATTGGAGGTACATGGTTGGATTGATGGTGAGCTGGGTGAGATTAGGGTTAGGAGTAGATAGAAAATGAGATGAAATGAGAATGGTGATGAATTTTGCCTTCTTTCTCCCTCTTCCTTCAAAACTTACTCTATTGGGTGTGTATTAACCGTCCAGGATTGGATCTCTGAAGGCTGGTCGGGTTTATTTTCCTTTTGGAGCCTGGTTAGTAGCTGCTGCGCGATATTCACCACGGCGAACATGAGGTTTCGTCGCGATGAACCTCTCCCTAGGCTCGTGCTTGTCTGAGTGAACTTTAGTTGCAGTGAACTGTGAATTGCGTCGCAGCGAACTTTCCTATAGCTGTCTTCTCATGTTCTTGTTCAGAGTTTCTAAAATGAAATAGCATATATTTGAAATATCATTTGCTCATGATGGAATTTAAGCACAATTGTATCATTATTCATGGCAGATGCATCCAAAATCACACTAATGCAAATCAACAACTTTAAATGTCAAATTAAGCACAAGAAGGGTCATGGACTAAAATTGAATCAAAAACTCTGGAAATTCAAGTACAAAAGTGGTATAAATAAGGTTCAATCAGTATGTTTAAAATAAAGTTATATCTCTTACACATTTATTAATTTTAATTAATTTTAACAGTTATTTTGTTTTTATGTACTTTGGGTAGTTAAAGCTTAAAAAATGGATCGAAGGAGTATATGACTATGATAATTATAGAAGTTTTCTTGCTAAAAGTTCTACGAAGTAGGGGTATGCAAGGATGAGACTAGGCCGGGTTGAAGCCCAACCCAAAGTCTAGTCTAGCATAGACATTGAGCTAAACAATGGTAGCATGAGGTCTAGTCCAGCCTCAACACGAGGTTGGGCTAGACCGGACATGGTCTAGCTTAATACATCGACTAGTCCAAGACCCCTCCCTCTTTTTTTTAATTTTCCTGTTATATTTTTTCCTCTTTGTAAGAGGTTAGTTTCAACTTATTTTATCACGCTCCCATGTCCCAGCATTTCTCTTCCAAATCTCACAACATTTAAATGTATTTACCTTCTAGCCTTGTGATAGAGGTAGGGCTTGTGCAGCGACGATGGAGGTGTGGCGGCCTGCTAGCGAGAGAGCAGAGATGAGATGAGCTGACGAGGGATTGACGGTTTGGGGGCATAAGCTGTTTTGTATGAGAGTCTATTTTGTAAAGAAAAAAACATTCGAACAAAACTAGACCGGACCATTTGGTCTAAGGACTTAGTCCCATTATCCAATACAACCCGAGAACATTAGTCTAATCTTGTTTAGGGTTAAATTTTCTTGAACCAGACGGAATCATATTTGTTTAAGTCGGATCGGGTAAGATCATACCTCCTAGTATTTACACACCCCAGCTTGTAAGTCCAAATCTTATCTATAAGAGGACTGGCAAGTTATTTCTCTTACAAGCTTTCTTGCTAAGAGTGTTACTAAGAGTATTGTTCAAGCCCAAGGTAATCCGTCAATATCACACACCGAACAACACAATTTGGCTCATTTCCCAAACTAGATTCCAGTCCCACAATCCTAGTGCCGCGTACCAAACACATTAAATGGCTCTAATGTGCAAGTGATATCAAATTGGCTTTATAATCTATTTTGATAGAAAGATAAATAATAATTCTAATGCTTAATGCAATATAGTTAGTTGACTTTTGTTAAGGGAATTAAAGAAGTTAAATACATTAATTGAAAGTTTTATATTAATAATTTTCCTCCCAAATAATTTGCTTGGTAAATTAAATGATATATAATCCAATTATATGCATAAACAAATACTTTTAGTAGTTTATTTAGCTTCTATAATCTCTACGATAAAAGTTAACTGATTTTTATACTAATGATTGAGAGATAGTATAATCAATAAAAAAACTAACTTTCAGCGGTGACATTTAATGTCGTCGCTGAAAGTCTTAATTTCAGCAGTGACGACACTAAGGGTCAGTATTGAAACTTGAACGTTTCAGCAGTGACAACAAATGTCATCGTTACTATTGGCAGTGACATTTGGTGCCGCCTCTAAAAGGTGTAACTTTTAGAGGTGACTTCCTTTTGTTGCCGCTAAAGGTTACTACTTTGAGCACAACTCTTTTTGTTGCCGCCAAAAGTTACAACTTTTAAGCTGTAGCTTTCTTTTGTAGCAGCAGAAAGTCATTTTCTAATTTTTTTTTAAAATTATTGTAGATAGATGTATTATTATTGAGGGTGACAACAATTGTCGCTGCTGAAAGGTGTAGCTTTTAGCAGCGACTCTTCATGTCACCACCAAAGGTTACAACTTTTAGTGGCGACTATATTTGTCGCCACCAAAGGTTAGTTTCAGCAGCGACTTTCTTGTCACCCCAAAAAGCCATTTTCTAATTTTTTAAATTATTTTAAGTGATATCATATTTTATACAATAATGTTTAACAAATAACAAAATTTTTAAGTATAATATGATCCGGAAAAAATGAAAAATAATCAAAGTAACAATGACTTTTGGTGAGTTTTAGAATTTCACTTGGTTAGCTAATTCCAAGCATTGGAAGGCCCTAAAGTGATTTATAATTGATCTTTATTATAAAATAAGGTAAGTTAAATAAGGTATCAAACAATGTGTATTAAATACGCATTGAGTGAAACGGTTTTAGTCTTCTTTAGATTCCCTAGCTTTCAAGAGATATTTTCGAATCAGGAAAATGAGTCCATTTTGTTGAAACTTGGTGAGGTGTCACAGAAGATGAGATTCGATATGTTTGTGAGATCAACTCTCTCTCTCTCTCTCTATGTGTGTGTGTGTGTAGCCACTCATGATCAGTTTCTTGTGGATTAGGAATGATAGCCTCTCTCTCTCTCTCTCTCTATATATATATATATATTAACTAAAGTTTCCAAAGTGTCATGATCGGCTTCCGATATTGTGGCTCTACAATATCGGTTGCCTCTTATGAAACTTGAGAAGCTTAATTATGATCTGAAATCGCTGGAGAGACCTTACTTCTGTTTCTTATCAATCACCTATCATTTAATGTACACTACAACACAGAGATGCATGTCCCTGATGTCCATTTTACAAGATGTGACAGGTGCCTAGCTCAGCCCTCAAAGTCATATTGTCCTTAGCGAACCATGAGTGGCAAGAGTAGCCTTAACTAAATTCCAATAGAAACATAGTTAGAATTCTTCGCAAATGACTTAACTATACACAAGTAGATATTTTAAGTAGCATAGTTGCCTCAATACTGCAATCTATTGAAATTAAACTCTTAAGTCGCTTCAACAAGTTAAGCGCTAGTCTAAGCTAGACTCTGCTCAAGGGCAAGTCTATGGAGCGCTCAAGCTAACTTGGTTTTATGCCTAAGAAAAATTGCTATTAGGCATTGCCTCATTAGAATCTCATAATAATTTTCCCCATAAATTTTATCCTCTCAAACATTTAACTGCATATGCTTTTAATCTCGGCCTTTCATAATTGAATCTGGCTCTTCCCAAGCTTTGAAATATACATAAAAAAAAGACTGTAACGAAATGGCCGACAAATATTGGGTGAAATGCGTTGAACCGTCATTTTAAGGATATAACAAAATGCGTTATGTAGAAAAGTACACGAGACTGAACATAAAAGCTTCCAGTATTATTTCTACAACCACTCTAACTAACTACTGAATTAAAATCCCAAAATTCGGCCAAAAAATATTAAAATCCCAAACATCTTAAGTAAAAGGATGTAACAATCTATAACCCGGCGTGTCCTTTGAACTATATGTAAAATTTACATAAAAAGAAGACTGTATATGCTTTTAATCTCACTCAAACATTTAACTGCATATGCTTTTAATCTCGGCCTTTCATAATTGAATCTGGCTCTTCCCAAGCTTTGAAATATACATAAAAAAAAGACTGTAACGAAATGGCCGACAAATATTGGGTGAAATGCGTTGAACCGTCATTTTAAGGATATAACAAAATGCGTTATGTAGAAAAGTACACGAGACTGAACATAAAAGCTTCCAGTATTATTTCTACAACCACTCTAACTAACTACTGAATTAAAATCCCAAAATTCGGCCAAAAAATATTAAAATCCCAAACATCTTAAGTAAAAGGATGTAACAATCTATAACCCGGCGTGTCCTTTGAACTATATGTAATACCATACGGAAACTGTCATATCTATATCCTAGCAGGCTAGCATCATTAGTCACAAATGTTATTTATTAACAATTATTGTAACTTTGATAATTAAATTTAACATGCCAACATTTATAAATGTTTCTGGCAATACTTTTTTGCATCCTTCACCTTAGTGAGTGAACTCACCCATCGTAAATATGAACAGTTGAACTCGCAACCACTTATTTATCTCAAGACTCAGGAATATTTTGTCAATATTTAAAATTTTAAAATCTATATTTTTTGTTCATGGCATTAGGGTTGAATAATTGAAAACTCACATTATAAATTTAGGAATCAAAAGAAAATCTTGCATAAAACTAAAGCACTAAATACATACTTTTTCTATAAGTTATAACGAGCCCCATACATATCCTAATTATACTAGTTTCTGTTAAACCACTGGTTCCAACAGATTAAATTAATGATAAACATAAAAGTTAATATATTTTATAATTAAATAAGGAAAAGCATTTAAATATTCTCATCCATTAATTGATTAATGTCAACTGCAGAGAATAAAACAGCAAAAGACAGCATGCATCTTTCAATTTTAGTACATTCTTTTTTTAATGAATTTTTTTAGTTACATTCTGATGCAGAAAAAACCAACGAGTAAGCACTATTATGAACACTTGACGTACTTGGATGAATAAGTCTTAATTGTACTGAACAAAGGAAGATTTTTTAGTGAGTAATTTAGTCAATTATATATTAATTCTGATATTAAGAAAGCATGAATTCTCACAATTTGAGTTTGAGGTAAACATACAGATTACTTTGAATCTCAGATACATTTATTAGGTCTCTATCATAGTCATTAATTAATTTCAGGAAATAATTAGAATAAAATATAGAAAATTAATATGTTAGTCTATGTAATTTTACCTCACTTTTATTAACTCATCATATATTTTTTTTTTGTTTTTTAGATCTTTCTTATAGTGACCTCAATTAATTATAGGTACCTAGTCCCTATAGTTTGTGAGACAAAAAACGTTAGTACTTAGTAGCTCTCGCTAGCATACATGTAAATTTATTTGACCATATGGATCTAAACAGAGTCAAAATCAACCATATTGTAGAATATAAAACTAGCAGATGAATATCAGCATAATTTTTTTTTATTTTTCGGTTGATAATAAGTAATTCTTTTCCATTGTTTTCACCTGGTTTCAAAAAAAAAAAAAGTTTAAAAAGTTATATACTCATTAAATTAGGCTACAAAACGACAAAGCATATGGCTCAATATAACCGAAATATTACAAAGCATAACACCATTCACAAGGTAAATTAGTCAAATTAGCCCCCTATAGAAGATATATAATATTTGATAATGAACTAGATTTAGGGAAAGTAAAGTAAATCATATATATTATTCCATTTGAATTGTAAACCACCAAGTGTGATTTCTAAGAATTTATGCTCAATTAATCATAGAGTTAATCCTATCCTTAACCTTTGGCTTTATTTTGAAGAACTGTGCAAATGATGGACCAACTTACTCAAATCGAACAAGTGTTGTTGAAGATGAAAGAGATAAAAATTCCAAAAAGTAGACTAGACGATTCACGAAGGCTTTTATGCTTTCTTTCTTTCTTTTTTTTTTAAATGTGATAATTTTGATGCTTTTCTTTAATGCTGTTCTGTCCTAACTGTTTTCTGTGAAATGCTGAATATAACTTTGAGAATTATGCATAAAAACAACTAAACAAATCAAGGGGTATATATTAAACAGAAAAGTCAACCACTTCACTTATTAAATATTTAGTATATATTAAACAGAAAAGTCAACCACTTCACTTATTAAATATTTAGATTGGTGGAGAATCATATCTGGAAAGTGACTCAATAATATATATTACTATTTCAATTTGCTCATAACTTTTAGTGGAGTTGAAAAAAAAAATTAGAGATTCAATCACTTGGTGATTGTGTGTGATGGTCTCTCTATATATAAAGCCACTAGTAGTCTTGGTTTCTGACTTGTTCGCCTTATAGCTTACCGCAAGCGTACGGGTCGCAAGTAGTATAAAAATATCGTTCCCATGAGGACTAACTCATAAACGAGATAATCAATGCAATTACGTGATTAATTAGGTTGAGTGGATCAATTGAGTAACAATGTCCTAAGGTTCTACTAAAATAAAATGAGGAAGACAGACTAAAGTTTTGATTCAACGATGAGAGATGCCTAGGATTATTTTTCACCAATGCAATTCATGAGA
>JANTPZ010140375.1:0-45552 GCA_025593235.1 Vachellia pachyceras | reverse complement strand
TTTATTATGCTTGCACAAAAAATGGCGAACATAATTATTTAACAAACTTACCTCCAATTGAGTTCAACAATTGTCTAAGTTGTCTACGTTGGATGTCATGAGCTGTCTTCTTTCACTTGATTTACCACTTTAAAATATTTTTAATTTATCCAGTCTTTTAGATATTTTTTTCATTTACTTTCATCATATTAAAGTATTTTTTATGTAATTTTGCTATTGATAATTTAAGATCTTTGACCTAACACCTACTGGAAATTTAGAATGCTAGACATGTAAAAAAATATTTTAAAATGTTAAGTGAATAACAAAATATATTAGAATTGTGGACGCGTTTAAAAAATATAATTAAAAGGGTGGATCTTATCCCTTCAATGATTTACGGCCCCACGTTAGAGATATTGGGGCAAGTGTTCCAAGTCCCAACGAGAAAAATCCTATCTAGTTTATATAAATGTTACATTATATAAATGATAATCAACATTTAGTAATACTTCCATTTTTTAATATAATAAATCAGTTGAATAATTTAAGAAAAATAGTGAAGCTAAGGAATTAGCTCATAATATTTATATTCATTAGCTTTCTCTAGCTTAATTTATCTTTTTTATAAAAAATAAAATGAATAATAAATTTTTCTTGATATATTCATTAGTTTTCTCTAGCTTAATAATAAGCGATTTACTTAATTTTTTATTGTCTCTAAATTAATCAACTGAATAATTCTACTGTCTCATAAATTCAATGTGTTAAAATCTGAACTGACCTTCAAATTGATCGAGATAGCGGGTCAATGGTTAGAAGATCATATCAAGGGTCAGTGAATCATATCAGGGTTAACCAGTAGATCTGACCGGTCATATCAAAATAGTATAATTCATTAAAAATATTCATATTTGATTATAATAAGTTGATATTATAATATTCAGCTAAAAACATTAAATAGTGATAGTTTGATGTATGTATGTCTCATAAAACTATTGAATTGTGTCGGTAATAAAATACAACATTGAGAAATAATTTTATTTTTAAAATCCCATAAATGTTACAAAATAAAAAAATAATGAAACACGAAAACAAAATCACTATAGTTGGTGTTAGTTTAATTTATAATAAAAAGATAAAAGTAAGAAATTATTAATGTGGTGACAAACTAAAATAATAAATCTAGTTAAAGGTGGTATAACTTTACTAAAATTAAAAATAAAAATAAATCATATTTTTTTAAAAAAAATTAACTTAAATCAAATTATCACTAGTTTACCTCGAATCACTCGAGTTAGAATCAATTTACTTAAAGTCAGTTGGGTTCACTTCAGATGAAAAACTCCGATTGAGGGACTGACCAAACCGATTATATGACTGGATGGCCGGTTTCTAGTTCAACCCATTGGATCCGTTTTTAATTCAATGCATAGATTGCATGCATGTGTGTATTGTCCCTACCGCATCTTAGATTTTTGGTTTGCATCACCGACCCAACATAAACCCAGACAAAACCCATTTAATAAATCATGCACCTCATTAAACTATTTCTCTTTTTATATGTAATTTTCTTAAACTTTAAAGTACACGTAAATAACTCTGAAAATTTAAATTATATATAAATAATCTGTTACCGTATAAAACAATATATAAATTAATTTTAAAGGGTTAGAGAATTTTTTGTGGAGTTAGTAGACTTATTATGCGAAATTCAGTAGAATTAAGTAAAATTCAATGAAAATTCTCTTGATTATTAAAACTCTTTGGAAACTATCTTTGATTTAAGCAAGTAATTTTTTTAAAATAAAGTGCATATGAATTCCATGTCCAAAAAATTATTTCCTTCCGTCTTTAGCATAGGAGATGAAAAGCTTATATGTAAAAAAAAAAAAAAGAGAAATTTGGCCCAAGGCACTAAGAATGAATTAACGGATTACAAATTACTGAAATTGAAATGTTGAATAAATTAATGATAAATCATTTTTAAATTAATAAAACTAAAATTATGCTCCGACATAAATCACTCTTTTTCGTTACTCGGGCAAAGATAAAGTGGATACAGGAGCTTGTGCCTCTAGGCCCTGGCCATTTAATTATAATTTACATATGTGAATGGTAAATTTAAAGACATTCTTAATATAAAGTTAGTTTATAAATTTAATCTTTCAATATAATTATTCCTTGGAGATAGGCTTCGTAAATTTTGAATTTTTGTGATGAAATAATTATTATTGTTTTGGTAGCGATGAATTAAATCAAATACTTTATATTTTGATATAATCTTATATCATACAATAATATAAAAACAAGAATTTTTTGCGAACAATTATATAACAATAATAACAGATAATTAAAGAGGGTTTCATGCATGCTTAATTACTAAGTCACTGATGAATAAAAAAGAGTTTAATTTATGGTAAAATGCTTGTTTGAGAGAGCTTTTGAACTCTCCAAACATACATTTAATAATGCTTTTTATAAATTGAGATAATCTCCTTTATATATTTACCTCATAAATCATAAAAACATTTCTTCACCGTTTACAGTACAAACTAAATTTGAGTAGGTAGGAAGAAACATCCTTTATTATATATTCCACCTATCACTCTTTTTTCAAATTTCTTTTCAAGTGATAGTTAGGGTCTTTTTAAGTAACGTCACTTCATTTTATCTTGTCCATATAAATCCCCTAAGATTACTTTAAGCCTTGCAATTATTTTTAGCCAAACATGTTATTGCTGAGGGAAGCAAACATTATCCCTATCAATGATGGGAAATAATTTTTTAATTTCAAAGAACTTTAAAATAAAAATAAAAATTGCATTTATATATAGTCAATTATACTTATAATATTTGATCAAAATATTATACATATATTACTTTATATAATAACTATAATAAATAAGGGTGTTTTAGGGAAATAAATTGCATTTTTTTACATATTTATGTCTTTGAAAAATGTTAATCTATTCGCACCTTATATTTTGGATCTAGAGGATTATACTACTAATAATAAATATCATAAAAGTCACAATTTAGGGAAAATTAGTGGGAAACTCTCTAATGTTCTAATGAAAGAATGTAATTAAAAAAAATTGGTAATAAGTAGTTCTAAAAAATTAATCTTTTAGTCATTATAATTTTAATTTGCTATTACTCGTTCCTTATGCTTTGATAATTTATAACTTTATTTTTATAGTTTTAATTTATTTGAAACTCTTATTTAAACTTTAATTTATTGCAAGTTAGTTCATTTAGTTTAATCCATTTAAGAATTTAATTCATAAACTAGTTACGTCTATTCACAAGTTTACAACTAATTTAAAATTATAGAGATAATTGTTATACTGACTTATAATGGATTGATAACAGGCCAAATCTGGATAAAAATTAACAAATTATAAATTTTTGATATGGGTGGGAAGTTGCAACTTGCAAGTTTAATCTCCTTGTAATCTCATTCAATTAGTGGCTCACCCTTTAATTAAAAAAAGATATAATTACAAATCAAATTATAAATTTGACACAACAGAGTCGGTTAATCATTACAAAATCTCTACCCAATCCTAAAGCTACACTAACATCAAACATGATGTTCCCCCAAAAATAAAAGTATCATCATCATTCTGTATTAGATATTGTACTTTTTGAAAATGCAGTAAAAAACTAATTTTACGTAACTTGAAGTAGATATGTGGAAGAGATTATCTCATTCTACGGATAAACACTATTGAATGTGCGTTTGATTTTTAGAAATATTGTTCCAAAAAAGCTAATTCTCAAAATTAAGCTTAAGCATCTTGAAAAAAAATTTAAACCTTAGGTTTAACATTAATGTTTAAATCATTGCAAGGACTTTACTTATACCCATTTTTAGATATTGAATATGATATTTCTCAATTCCTATTTAAATATTAGTCAGAATCAATTAAAAATTATCTTCACACAATTTAAGATAAAATATCTCTTCTACGTTGATATTATATTGGGTAAAAAATCACTTAAAAAATAATCCAAAAAATACCGGATTTCAGACCAAAAATGGTAAAAGCGAAAAAATGGAAAGAGTATCAGTTTAGAAGCGCCTTTACCGCTCCACGCTCTCCCTCTTCCTTGTCAGACTGTTGCTTCCCTTCCCCTCCCTTCACCGCCTCCTCCCACTGCCACTGTCGCTGTTCAGTGTTTCCGAACTTCAGTCCTTAAGAACTCCCTCTCTCTCCTCTTTCGAAGCTCTGATTTCAACACTAATTCACTGTCATGACCAGCGAATGGTTAGTTTATTATCTCCAAACTGAAATAAACAGTTAATTAAACATTAATTATTAGGATAATCTTTCTCCTGAAATATACAGTAATCGTGATGGATTGGAAAAAAAAGAAGTTAGCATAATTCTGAAAAGCCAGTTAATGCTATTATATTTTCTTGCTTCTAGAAGCGGAGGCAGCTGTGGCGGAGCCCGAGATAAGGTACGCGACGCTGTCTTCGTTGTGCTTCGTGGTGGTTACTGATAATGGAGGAAATGTACGGTCTCTCCTCCTCGTCCCCTATGGATTACTCCGACAAAGCCATCATGTCGCCGGAGAATCTGATTTTCCCCGCAGACTACCAGAGTTTCCTCATGTCTTCCTCCGCTGCATCACCTGGCTGCTTCCCTGATCGAATTCCTGTTTTAGGATCTGACGAGTTGCTTTCCGCTGCCTCCGCGATTACCGAAGTCGAAGCGTCCGTTGCTGCTCCTGAATTTCGGCTGCAAGAGGACGACTCTTCCTCCTTAATCAAAGCCAGAATTGCATCTCATCCTTACTATCCTCGTCTCATTCAAGCTTATATCGATTGCCAGAAGGTGAATCGTTTTTCTGCTACTTTTAGTATTATTTTTTGCCTTCTTGAATGTTCTCAAGGTGTTTGAGATAGTTACCAGAAGAAGAACGAAGCCCAACGAGAACAAGCTGAGCTGAACTGCCTTTGCACATAATATCAACCCCTTAAAGATTTAATTCTTGAATTGTTATTTTGGCCAAAAGCTTCGGTGAGATTCTTGTGTGCTTGGGTTTGCGAACTTTCGCTTCTTCGTTTTCTTAAATGATGCTTGAGAAAGCAGCAAAAGGCAAAACCAAGCCTCAAGAGCACGAGTGGTAGGCAAGCCAGTAGTGAGAATTGCTTGCGAGTTGAATAGTCAAGCTGATCATGGTTCTTCTTTCTCATATTTGTTCAGAGCTACCGTGTGGCCTTTCATTTCTGAGAATATATCAAATACGTGGAAGTTTTACCCTATGGAATGAGTTTTTTTTTTATTTTGGTTCTGGAGATTTTTGAAACGAAGTATCTTCTTTGCAGTCAAAATATTTTGTACTAATATTGTTTGGGACGGCAAACGCAGGTAGGAGCACCTCCAGAAATAGCATGTTTGTTAGATGAAATCCCGCGAGAAAACGCAGGTCTTAACAAGACGGACGTTGTTTCCACGTGCTTGGGAGACGACCCCGAGCTCGACGAGTTCATGGTCCCCCCTCCTTCCTTTCCCTTCGTGCTTCACTCAAACACTCACCCATCTCAATCTCTCTCATATATGCACACGCGCACACAGTCACATACGCATATATATATATATATAGGACGGAAATAATAGTTTTATTAAAATTGTGTCTGTGATTTCGGTTTTCTTCTCTGCGACGACCACATATTTTAATTATTAAAGATAGGTTTGTCTACTGCTGGGCTTCGCAGGAAACCTTCTGCCACGTGCTGTTGAAATATAAATCTGATCTTGCTCGGCCTTTTGATGAAGCAACCTCCTTCCTCAACAATATCGAAACCCAACTCAATAATCTCTGCATCAGTAGTGCTTATTCCGTTCTAAGCCATTCCGGTCAGTTCTTAACTTTCTTATGTGGAAATATCATTTCAGTAATCAATGACCTCGTTGATATTCGTGCCATTGCTCTCTCTCCCTTTTGTTTTTTCCCCACTTATGATGCATTATTCTTTCAGGAGAAACATATATATATATATATATATCTAGTTTAGAAAACGTTTATAGGGTTGTAATTATGTACCGAGTTTAGAATATTTAGAGTTGCTTAATGATCTCTTCGCTTTTTCTGAAACAAAACCATTGGCTAATGACATAAATAATATTCGCAGAACAGTCTTACTTGCTCTATAACTGTGAGTACATGCTTGCATAATAGATGGCACAAACAAATACTACGCAGCTTTAAAGTAAAATAAGTAAAAGTTACAACCCTAAGAATCAACAATATATGATCTGTGTTCCTTCTTAATCCATTGCTTTCTGCAGCAGTGCTGCTAGCGCAATTTTAGAAGTGCTTTGCTTATCTGTGCTTTTACTATTTGCCTGTGTTCTTGCCTTGGGGAAATATTGGGAAAAAAGAAATCGTTATTGGGGGAAATTGGCGTTGTTTAGTCATTCATGGGTAGCAACAGTGTTTGAACCTTTCACTTGTTCAGTTCCTTCTTTATATGGACCATGAATTTATTACTTCTTTCGACCTGTCTTGTTTGTTTTGTTTATTGGCGATTTCTTCATACTCTCATATGTCATTTATTTTATTTTTCTGATTGCTGCCAGTGAATATGCATTTTGACTATAAACTTATTTGGGTTTATACTTTTCACATTGGAGAGCTCGTAGATGACAATAACTTTAAATTGTATTCTGATACTGAAACTGATTTCATTGAGCAATAAAGTTTTTCTCCTGAGACCCACTCATCTTAGAAGGATCTTCAAAATTTTTTTTTCTGGTGTTCCTTTTATATTTTATCTATTTATTTGATGCTTAATAATTCATTGCTTGAATTTGGGATTCTAAAACACGTTGGGCAGGCTGGCATACATGATGTCATGCTCATTGGTTTTGTGCTATCATCTTCTATTGTTCTTGTTGATCTTCAGTGGCACACATGACTTGATTCTTATTGTGCTCATTCTTATGCGCTTTTAAGAAGTTGCCTTTTGCTGCGCTCTGCACTCCAGCTGTCATCTATGTTTTTAAGTTTTGATTTTCCTCAACCAAATTCAAGACAGGCTAATAAATGCTATTTTTGGTTAAAAAATTGAAGTATTGTTGCTCTAATACTATACAATATATAATTTAGAGGTGACTTAATTTGGACTTCTGTATGCTATATATATGTGTTAATTGTTCTATGGAAGACTTGTTTCCTCCTTGGGGATTAAAATAGAGGATGAAACTGTACGGACACTGATGGTGTTTGTGTGTGTGAATGTCGAATAATGCTGAAAAAAAATGCAATGCAGAGTTTTATATTGGGCGTTATATAGAACATGTTTTAGTATCCTAAAGAAGAGTACCTGTCATCATAAAGTAATCCAGCAGTGTGGTTACGTCAGTTACCTAAATGAATTCCACGTATAGTATCTTTATCTCTTTATACTTATTAGATGTTCTCAAGCTTCATTATAATATATACTGGTATGGATATAGAGTACCTTTTTTTTCTTTTTTTAATTACACTTAGAACTTTGTGGCTGAAAGTTTCCTTAATGGTAATATCCTAAGAAATAGATGAACTCATGTTTATCTATTTGGGATTAGATGAACATAACGTGATCCGACAGTAATGGTGTGTAATGATGTTTTGTACTTTATTAGTGTATCGAGTTCCAATAGAGCGCAAGTGATGAAGGTGGATGTGAGATTAGAAAATTGTGATAGTTTAAGGTGCTGGAAGCTAGTCTGATGGCAGCAAAAATAATGCCTGTCTTTCTTCCCCTCATTAAAAATTGAAAGTAGCTTTGGGTGAATATATAAAATTTATAAAGCATGAAATCCAATCATATTGTCGTTCATATATTCTTTCTGGCATTCTTACGTTCATCATGATTTTTTTAAATGAATATATATAGTGATTGTTTTTAAGCAGTGCATTGCCTTAAGGGTCTCAGCGATTGACTTCTATATTCTGCTTCTGTGAGCCCCATTTATGATCTCTACTGAAATCCTTGATTAGGTCCCCTTTCTTCCTATTTAAATTTATAGCGGAATATTATAGCAGCACTTGTGGTGTGAATTGTTTTGTTTGAGCTATAACTTTGATCATTATTCTGTTTTTCTCCTACCTGTTCTTTTTGTATCTAGAAAATTTTTCTGTTATTGCAGCAATTTGCTGGATGTTCATATAGCATCTTAGCACTCTCGCCTGCATATCTATACATTCCTTTGTGTGTTCTTGAAAAGCAAATAGGGATGATATGATATGAGAGACTTTGATTTCTTTATTTATTTTTTTATTATAGTTTCATATTCTGCATTGTAACCATTGTTTGAATCAGATAGAACCCAGTGTTTTTTTCCTTTGCTTGTTCTATAGTGTTTTTTGAGCTTATACGCGTTGCTTTTATATCTAAGCATGGTTGACACGAATTCGTTTTTTCAAATAAAATGTACTCTCCTAAAGTTTGAGGAAAAAGAGTGTTTTCTGAGTGTTCTTAAAGTCTTATGATTTTGAAACTTATTTCACTCAATTTGGGGATACAGGAATATTTTAATTTAAACTGAATGGAAATTACAAAGCTCTTATACATGTCGCAGCGTGAGTGTTTATTGTTACTTAAACTTGATATTGAGACTTAATTAGGCGTCTCTCAATATGCATGCTTAGACATGAATATTGTAATATGCTGCAGAATGTATTTCCTCCCTCTCTTTCTTTTCGGGTTGAAACCTTTTTTTCAAGACAGTTTCCTTCTACTAAAGATAATAAATCATATTCGAGACATTTTTTGATTCAACATTGAAAACAATATATTGTTTGGATTTCCGTATCTTCACTATATCCATTATCATTATCCAATGCATGTTGATACATGCATTATCACATCTCGATGAATGTAAATCGAGTTCCTAATCAATAGGTTTTATAGATTTCCATCCTACCGTCACTATTCGATATATACTATCAAATTACAATTCCTAACATTCATGAATTGCAGTTGTGTGTGTGTATGTTCTTTTATATCGCATCTTTTTTTTTTTTCCTTTTTGAGCTTTGATAATTTTTCATTAGAGAAAAGACTATTTGCAGTGATATTTCTCGCCTTGAAGGTTTTGGTGGCGATCATATATTAAAATTTGTCCTGTACGGTTGTGTCAAATTTGTTTCCCATATTTTATTAAAATTCTCAATATTTTCTTAGACGTTAACTTCGTGGATTAAAATGGTATAAATTTATTTATTGGCGAAAAAATATTATAAATTTATAACGTTTTGTTTCAAGTAGACTGGCAGTAATTGGAGCATGATAAGGAAGATAATTATTCTGCATGGTTGTGTGGTTATGATAATGATACCTTATGTGCTAGGGTTATGAGCTTAGGTACTATAATATTATTTATGCATATATAGTATTCGTTTGTTTAATTGACGAAATTAGTACTTAAAATGACATTGAAAATTTTGAAGGGTACACGAAATAAATTTGAACAAAATAAATATATTTTGGACATCATAATTAATATCATCATCCCAAGCTTTTGAGATGGAAACGTTACTTTTGTCGAAGCAATTTATTTGGTCTACTTTCCTGAGATTATTTTCATTAAATAAGAATTAATTAATGGTTTGCCCGTACGTACGTGGCTTCGAATAATGTTTGGCCACTGTTTATAAGGATTTTGTACCATTGGTAGTGTGACAATAATGATGGACTAAAACATCATGCAGAGGATCAATTAATGATTTAAATAAGATATGTCATATGTGTGTGTTTAGGGAAAAAAAACAATGGGAGGGAAGAATATGCCTCTGGTTTTCTTTGTAGTGACTGCTGACCAGGCATGGCCCTCCAGCCTTGTGTGTTTATTTTCCGAGTTCCTTCTTCGACGAAGAGCTGATATTTTTTCAAAAAATAACCTCTGGGGACTGGGGTTATGCTTAAACCACTGGTTCTTAGTCTTACACTCTGACAAAGTACTGTGCTGGTGTCAGTATTATACTATTAGTTAAGCTTTAGTCCCTTTCCAAAGCTAGCTTGTATTCTCTGGTTACTGTAGAATGAAGCAGGAAATTGGCGAAGGAGGGCTCCTCGTGAGGGTGGGGGCTGTTGGATGATAATGGTGATGATAGATGGATATTATATTGTTTGGTGGCAGTATAATTTTTTGCTTCAACTAATAACTTAATGGAAAATCCCGAGTAGAGCGGGTGATCCACCTGAGTGATCACTCTCACATGCTCTCCCGCAGATTTCGCTGAGATATGTGTGAGACGACAGCTTTTAGGTACTCAAACTGAGACAAGAAGAACGTTAAATGCCATTGCCTTGCCCCCCTCCCCCCAAAAAAACACCCCCCCCGGTATCACTGTGTATTATTATTGCTTTGTGCTTGTCATTTGTTCTCTTGTGGGTTGTGGCCCATGCGTGTGTTTCCTTCCATAATATATATATGTATATATGTATAACTTCACCCATCCTTCTCTATTCATTTCTCTCTCACACCGAAGTATGGGACCGCTTCCACTAGTAAGCAATCTCATTCTTGCTTTCGTCCCACACTTCACTGTAGACTCCTGTTGAATCGGCATGTGTGTACTTTCTTGGTCTAATCTTTATACCAGAGATTTCAAAAGAAGAAGATAAACATCTGTTCAATGTTTATATTTGAAATAATGCAACATTTTCATTTGTAACTGATTTCACATGCTTCAGACCTTACTGCCCTTGTCATACTTCGAGTGTATTTGCTTTCGTAGCTCCTATGGTCTAAGTGGTTTTATCCCTTTTCCTTCCTTGTGAAAATATATAACACCACATTGAAACTCCCTATGAGAGACACAAATATACGCAGTTCCACTCCTGTAAGTTAATGATTTTGAACTTGTAACCTTTAGGTTCTAGTTTACATGAAATCAAGTTAACCGTTGCATTGATACATTGAGGGTGCAGCCATATCTCCAAGGGAGAAGCTGTGCATATTTTTTAAATATTATTATTCAGTATTAGGTTCTTTTCCTAGATTTCATTATTAAATACCCGAGCAACCAATTGATAGATCTGGTTCGGGGTCTTCATGGCTACCCTCCAGGCATATACGTCTCCTTTAGGACTGGTCGTGCACTCTCCTGAAAGCTTAGATTGATGGATTAGGGGAACATGCGACGGAGACTAGGGCATGGGCTTTGGTACATTATAACGTTGGAGGGGTCTTCTCTTGGTGCCTCTGACATCTGAGCCTGTCTGACTGACAATAGACGGAACTAGACAGAGACACTGTTGTCTCTCTGATTTCATTTTTTCTTGCTTTTCCAACAGAAGTCCCTGTTGTTTTTGTAGCTGTCGCGTAAATACATGCATACATATAGTGGCTGTCAGCAACCAGTATGTGTGTGCTTGTGCTTCTGGGCTTAGGCCACCACCACCACCGCCTTTCTTCTCTCTTTGAATTGTCTGTCACAGAAGCAAATGTTTGTGTTCTCACAATTTTAGACGACTAATCTATCTTTTTCAATATTATTAGTTTTTCTTTTTGTTTGGATAGACAAATGATTGGTCGAGTTAGGTGGGGCCTCGGGATGTGGAGTTATGAGTGGGGCAAGCTTGCTTCTTTAATGAGTGCATGGAAATTAAAAGGGAAAGAGATTCCTTTTGTTAGATCCAGAAAGTTAGGGGATTTCAGAAATTTGAAGGGTGTGTGGTTAATGGCCCAAAAAAAAAATGGAAAACGATGTTAAAAAGAAGAAAGTGGGGTGGTTTTCTATTTCAAGTTGTCACCTTTAGTTTTTTTAACGTTTATTTTTCTGTCTCCTATAATTTTTTCTACGTTCAAGACTTCAAGTTTATAGGAGTGTTTAAAATCCCTTGGAATAATCACTTCTCCATTCGGCGAAATAAGAAACAAAATGGTGCTTATGGGCTTATTCACACAATTCGAGGTAAATATGTGAAGGAGATTGTCTCGTTTTGCGGAAAAACACTGTTGAACGTGCTTATGACTACAAGTCAAGTGTTGCCAAACAAGCACATATTTACTTCATACAATATAAACAGTATTTCTTTTAAATTAATCCAAACGAGTATTTGTTATACGGTTATTTTATGGTTCTAGGGAGTTGTGCTCGTCTTAGATTCTGTGGCTGATTAAGTCTTTATTACATTCAGAAGTGTGCTTCTGCGCAGTTTAAAATAAATTAAACTATTCATAAGAATATTCTTAAAAAACCCTTTTCAATTAGGATTTATGTTAGAATAAAAATTTTATTTACTAACCGAAGTATCATAGTGCTAAATCTTCGATTTTGACTAAATTTAAGAATTGTTTTTACTTTAGATTTATTTTTAAATTTTTGCCAATAATTATTTTTGTTTATTGTTTTTATCTGTTGGGACAGGAAGTCATTAATTTAGTTAATTATACCTATTAATAAATATATAGTTGGCTGAATGTGTATATAAATGCTTCTAGTAAAAAAAGCAATTTAAAAAATTAACTTATTTATATAATCTTTCAAACTTATATTATCTGAATAGATAATATGATGGATACTAATATATGCATGTGAAATATATTTTCAGCCATTTTAAAAAAAAACCTAAATTTTAATAAATGTGATGAAAAATCTAAATTATTAAAATTTTATAATATTTTTAGAAAATTTGAAAATATATGTACTAAAATTATTTTTTGGTTGTATAAACATTATTTTTCTTAAAAAAATAAATGTTTAAATAAATGTTACGTAAAATAGCTTATTTTGGTTAAAAAAATTAAGAGTCAAAACTAAACTGGCTTCTAACGATTGAGTGAATGTAAATGGAATGTCAAACATAAAGATTTGTGTGACACATTTTAACTTTAAGATGATATTTTATAATTTTAGATAAAAGTGGCGTGATTGGTGTATTTTTTTTTTTTACTTTAAGAAATATTGAGTTCTTAAATGATTAATTTCATATAATAAAAAATTGGGGTGCTCATGATTTGGGTCTGTTAACCATTTGGATAGATGATGGGGGTGTGCCTTCAGAAGAAGATTTGAGTACTGAAGGTGGAGACACCCAAAACCAAGAGCTTAAGGATATGCTTTTACGTAAGTTTGGGGATCGCATTGGCTCTTTGAAGTTGGAATTCTCGAAGAAGAAGAAGAAAGGTAAGCTGCCAAAAGAAGCCAGGCAAGCACTGCTTGAATGGTGGAGTGTTCACTACAAGTGGCCATACCCAACGGTAATTACTCTTGTTAGAGTAGAACTGTACATGAATCATATTTTCTTTATTAAGTTTTGCAGTCTCTACTTTGTTTGTCTCGTCTAATGTTTGTGTGTATATATAGCTGTTTATGGGTGTATTTGAGAATTCCGTTGGGAGAAAGGAATTTACAGATTCCGAGGTATTTTGCGGATTTCAAGATGGTTTTGTCTCGGCTTACGTGTATCGTTGGGGAAACGGTGTTCCCAAACAAGCACCGTATGTGATTTGAACAAAATTTCAGAAATAGTTTAAACCAAATTGATATGACTTTCTTAAACATTATGGGCTTATACTTATTTTGACTCCAAGAGGTTTTATGTTTACAATCTTCATATTCTCTCACTTCTTTCATCTTTATTTCTTTCTTTCACCACGTTCATATTTGTTTTTCCTCGCTGGTTCTTCTTTTGAGTCTCAAAGTCCTTGGGAGTTTGCAGTATTCATTTTCTTTTTTATGTTATGGTTGTGTTTCGATCAAGATAGCTTAAATCAATTTTATAGTTTTTTCTTAACATTGCATACCTCCAATTATTCGTCAAATTAACACTCAGATATTATGTGCACTTTCAGGAACCTGATAAGATTGCTCTGGCCAAGTCCACTGGTCTAGACCTGAAGCAAATTAACAACTGGTTTATTAATCAGAGAAAGAGGCACTGGAAGCCTTCTGAAAACATCAGCCGCCAATTTTCTGTCATGGATGGTCGGATTTTTACTGATGAATAATCAAATATGAGGTGCACTTAACATGGCATGGCATGCTCAAATTGATATTAAGCAGGGGAGATTACGTATAGGTTTCAAGGCATGTTAAAAATTACCATCACAGTCTCTGAAAATCAAGAAATTAAGTTAGAGTCCTTTAGGATTTGGGTTAAATTAATCATGAATGTGAAAAGACTTCATTGACCTCTTCTCCTTCCTGTGTTCCTCTGGCAAGGAAGTCTTTTTTGCGTTCGCAATCAGTAATGTAACCCAGGTTCTATTGGACTTGTATTTGATTTCATGATTCCTAGGAACATGATGGTGATTTTTTATACTCTTTGGAACCTGAATGCAATTTCCCCTATCAACTAATTAATTAATTCTACATATCCTCTTGTGTAATTTTTAAATAAGCAGAATTCCTGACATTTGAAATGCTTTTACCTTCCCATTGAAGTGCATGGGAATTTATAGTAATTTGCTACCACTGTATTCTTCATAAATAATGACTGGCGATGATAATAAAATGCTATATATATATATATATATAAAAACTTGGTGGGTTGGTTGTTGCCTTTTCTTTCCTGCGTTTGCTGCAATTACTTGATAACGACTTTATGCTGTTTGTGGGGGCGTTACCACTTGTGTATGAAAAAAAAATTGATTCTCACAGTTTAATAACTAATTTATTAAGTAAGCAATGATGAATTTTGCAACTGAAATGAGGTCTCTGGTGTTTACGGATCAGATCGTGGCTTGTTGTAGCTTGTCAACAACGCGCGTAGCAGATTTTCTCCTAATCTTCTTAGAATCAAATCTCCTACAAATAATGAATGATTCGTATTTAATATTTTCAAAAATATTATTATAATAACTTTTAAGTTAAAATTTTATTATCTTGTATATGTTACAGTTATAAATTATTTAGATCATATTTTAATAGGTTAAATTTATTTATTACATTGATAATAATAGTATTATAAAATATAAAATATGTAGCGTCTATTTTCTTTTGATTTAATGATGAAGATGTTATTACGGGGAGAAAATAAAAGAAGTCAAATCAGAAGAGTGCTATGATCTGGGAATACATGTGTTGTGATGTGAGTTGAAGTTATTGGTTTGGAGGAATAGGATAATACCCAAACGACAAATAGAGCATTTCGATGGAATAATTTTAATGAGAGGGGTTTTGATGATTTAAGTATAATGTCTCAAGGTTGAATTTACTTAAACGTAAAAGACACCTTCGATAGAACTGTTTTCAATTTCACCTGACAATATTCAAATATGACTGTCTTCAATTTCACTTGACAATATTCAAATATGATGCTTATTTATGCCTCGTTTGGTACGCAGAATTCATTTTGATGGATATGGAAATGGAAATGGATATGGAATTGGAATTGGAAATGAAAATGAGGTTTAAAAGTATGTTTGGTATGTCATGGAAATGAGGTATAATTTTTGAATGAAAAGACCTAAAAGCCTTTCTAAATTAAAAAAATCTTTTTTTTAACTCTTTAACCGAAGCTTCATTTGTGCCGTGCCGTCGGGAGCGAAGCTTCAGCCTTCAGCCTTGTGGAAATGAGCTTAGTCGCCGTCGGGAGGAAAAAATCACTGTGGGTTGCCGTTGTGGGTCACCGTCGCTGGAGCTTTAGCATCAGCCTCGTGGAGTCACCACCGTCGTTGCTGGATGAGATTCCATTCACCGTCTAGCTGAGATGCAGTGGAAGAGGGTAAATTGGAGAGAATTGATATAGAATTAGAAATCTGAGGTTGTTGTATGGAAATGAAATCCACCAGTTTTGATGGAAATGAAATCCATATGAAAATTATTTCTGTTGTACCAAACAAACATTGCCTTGAAAATCAATTCCATTTTCATATCCATGTGGCCAATTCCATTAAACCAAACGGGCCCTTAGTCATTGTTCAAAGCTCCCTATGTGTAGTTAGTATATATTTGGGTCAATAGAGGGCAATGGGGTCTCAGGGTTTTACTTGAAACTACAAAACACGATTATCAATTACGATTTATGAATACTTTGATTTTGGGCTTTTTTTTTTTGTTTAGGTCATTAGGGAATTTGATCCTGGGTTCTGGATCCATGACCTTTTTTTGTTAAACGGAAAAAAAATTTCCTGTGAAGCATAATGGGTTATTGTTATAATCTATGGTTTGGGTAAGGCTTGATTTCCCCCACAACCTGGGTCCAGCACCAAAACCTTGACATATCATTTGGAGAATGAAAGGAATGGAAAATGATTGAATCTAATGAAAGGGATTAGTCTCTCATGATGTGGTGAATCAAAATTTGGATTCTCCTTGGGAGATGTATCCACATTTAGTGTTTGACAATGCTTCGAACATTATTATCTACAATAGAATGCCCTTGCTTTAGGGTAAAAAAAAGAATGTAACCAATGTTTGAATCCTTAGTAGAAGAAATATTTATATTTAATGCCTCAAAAAGAATTATCTTTTGTAGGATGATATCTGTGTTCAGGGGTAAAATGAATATAATCAACGACAGACTTCAACACTTTTTGTCCATTAATATTTTCAATCCAATAATATTACAGGGCGTCGAGAGAGGAAAAAAAAAAAGAACGGAAGTTAAGTTACACCCTCACCTTCCCACACTGAAAAAACTTGAGCAGAAGGGAAGCTTCCATGACATTATAAGACTCAAATTTTATATCTTAAAACGCACAAATCTTTAGTAACACACACTATCATGAGACCTAGCTATCTTCTTAATATAACCTCCACCTCTTCTTAAGCAATAATCAATGCTTGAAGGTAGCAAGGGTCCTTGAGATCTCCCGTAAGAGTTCCAACATAAAGCTTGTTGAAAGCCACCATTATACTTCATTGATGGCCTGAGCTGAATATCCGTTAGATCGATGTCGGTGCAAGGCACGGAATTGCTGCAAGCTATGTGTATAGGTTGAAATGCATAGGTGCCATAAATTTGATCAAACTTAACTCCAGAAATCACCACTGTTCCTGTCTGGTTCTTGCACACATGCTTGTCACAGTAGTATTGGTCCACCATTATTGGACTCTTCACATCTTGCACTTGGACTCTTGAGAATGACACATTCTTTACCACCCCAATACCACCCTATTTCAATCAAAGAACTCAGATATCATTATGATATACAAGTCATCACTTAGAAAATATAGAGAAATAAAGCTTGTTTTAGTTATATATGTAAGAGTTAAACTTGTTTTATCTCAGAAGTTCTCACGTATAGGTTGTGGGTACTTAAAATTTCTTGTTGGATCAATACTATCTTGGAAATTTTTAAAAAAGAGCAAATTTTTTCTAGTTGTTAAAAAATTAATGTTGACCTTTAACATTTTTAACAGTTAGAGGTAGTATTATTCATTTTTTAATACTTTCAAAACAATATTGATCCAACAAAAACTTTTGGGGCAAAATTCGACCTTAACCTTGTATATAAATAAGCACATACCTGCCATGTTTTGATCCTTACACCATACAGTGTGTTTTGCATTGAAACATCGTTAACCATGATGTTGGAAACACATGCCACACTTCTGTCTTTTCCTAATCCTCCTATGCTGAATTCAGAACAATTAAAAAGACAACGATCTTAGTAGTTTTTTTAATGGTAGTAAGGATAATAAATAAAATAGAATACAGTCAATTGTATCACTGTCAGTTTTTTTTACCTTATACCATGCCCTGGGCCACAGTTAATATGGTGAATATGAATGTTTGAGCAACCAGTTTGGATGGATATACAGTCATCTCCTGTTAAATTTTGGAAACAGCACCACTGTTTTAAACTTCTGATAAAGATTATGAGAATCAAGAAGCAAAGTCTCTAGTGTGCAAATCACCATATGGCATCATTAATAATTTATCTATTTTGTCAGGTAGAAGATGAATGTGCCGTCAGCTAATTTTACCATAAAATAAGGTAATTTGTGAATCATAATATGGAGTTTGTATAATAATTAGGAATTTATGGTAAAAATATATTCCCTCCATTCCTTATTATAAGGAAAAAATAATCAAAATACATTGTTTGAAATGTTAGTTAAAATTAGTTAGTGGCAATTAATGTATTAAAAATGTAATTTTTTTTTTTCAAGAATACTCTCTTTTATCTTTAATGTGGAAGAGAGAATGAATGGTGGGGAGAGAGAAAGGGGAAATTAAATGAGTAATATGAGTTATTCAATGGGGTAAAATGGACCCAAAAAAATTTGAGACAGGCTCCAAGTATCTTTAATAAAAGGGAACATGCCATGCCCTCAACTCTGAAGCATCTCTTATAATAAGTAACGGAGAGAGTAAGTCATACCACTTCCAATGTTGGAATGTTGAATCTCTGCATCCTGTGAGTTCTGTAAGTGAATACCATCAGTGTTTTGGCTATTTTCTGGGGAAGATATTGTGATGTTATTCACTTTGATCCCTCTTGAATTGTCGAACTTTAGATGACACAGAGGACTATTTATGATTTTGATATCACGAACTGTTACATCATAGCTGGAATAAAACCTCACAGCCTGCACGTACGCACAAACATGATAATTATCATTAGTGAGAAACACCTGATGTAAAATGTAGCACATTACTGATACTAAACAAATATTTCTCAGACATGTTAGAACTTACAGTAGGTTTCATGCCTGGAATCTGTTTAGAATTGTATCCCTTCTTCTGTGGGAATTCATTGAAAAGGGAAAGGAAAAGAAAAGGTCAGTTTCTTTTTTATTTTTGAGTTATCTTTAGTAAACTCTGTTCATAGATAAATACTCGAATTATACCTGCATAGGATAAATCTGTGAGGAGGTCCACCAGTTAAAGCCTTGGCCATCAATGGTGCCAGAACCCTGGATGATGAAGCTGTGGACGTATTTGAAATTTATCCATTGAAATAAACTGGATTTTGGCCAGGAAAATATTTCAGGGGGAGCCATTAGAGTCCCATCTATCTGTATAAAAAATCAAATTGCAATTTGATTCATTTCCATGAAATATGCATGATGACTCTCTCCAAATTGAAAATTTGTTTAACTGGACCATTTTTCTTGGATTTATTCTTTCAGTCTTTAGAAATCTTATTTGGCTCTGACTAATTTGAATAGAGCTGAGTAGACCCACCAAAGGGTATAACCTTTATTGTTTTTTTTTTCGAAGTCCACAAATCTCAAACATGAGGAATTACATGAAGATAATTGAACTCCTTATCCCTCATACCACGAAATATTGGTTTCATGGACCAATTTTAACTTTCATTGTTTTGGCCCAACATTCTAACATTCTCTTCAACAGAAAGTTTGTTGGGTTTGACTGTAAAAAGTGGCACAAATCCATGAACCTCATAAAAAGTTGATACCATGTAATGAAAATGTAATCTTTTAACAGTAATATTACATCATTCAACAGAATGCACACATACTTTTCCTCTTAGTTTTCTTGCTTTGAATATTGCTTCTTTAAGAA
The DNA here is from genome assembly GCA_025593235.1 of Vachellia pachyceras. Taxonomy (NCBI): domain Eukaryota; kingdom Viridiplantae; phylum Streptophyta; class Magnoliopsida; order Fabales; family Fabaceae; genus Vachellia; species Vachellia pachyceras. The sequence continues at coordinate 26,141 of JANTPZ010140375.1, read as the reverse complement.
TCAATTAACCATGGAAAAACAGAATAGAAAAAACAAACCTGAAGGGTAAGGTGAGGCATACAAGGGCCTTGTAAAGTAATGGGATTGATTAGGAATCTGTGTTCTGCTGGAATTTTCACTGTACCACCAAATTTGCAGGCAGATTCCCATGCTGCTAAAAGTGCCTGCTTAATCAATCAACGTTGAACCAAAATTACAACTTGACCTTATTATCAGAACTCACTTAACAAATTCTTCATACTCAAGAATCTCTCCACTTTGTGTGTAAATAATTATGGTTACGTTTTGCTTTTACCTTGGAATCATCAGAAACCCCATTGGCCTTGGCTCCAAAAGACAGAACATCAAAAGTGTAGGTTTGAGTTTGAGTTGGAGATGAGGCAGGACTTTGGGAATGGCCATGGCCATGATGATGTTTATGAGCTTTTCTTCCCCTGCTGTGACTCTTCCTTGCTTCGACAGAAATGAAACAAGAGGTCAAGAAGACAAGAACCAGTAAAAAGAGGAAAAAGAGCAGAGAATTGCTAGTGTTTCTCTTCATTTCTCTTCACAACTCTCTTGTTGATGCCTAGCAGCTTCAGTTCTGGGAAACTTAGGTGGCAATGGTATACCTGTGACAGTTTAAGGATGTATGGCAGTTACAGACAGTTTATATAGTGCAGTTTTGCAGGAATTAATAGTCTTCTTTTTATTTGTAATAATTTTCAAATGAATCGCTTTTCTTAGAAGTTGCTAAATCACTGATTAAGTTAAAGAGTAGACCCCATTTTGAGGGGACATATTATATTCCCTTGTAATATAATATGATGAAGATTCCTGTCAGTAATTGGTTTGGTTCAATATTATACTATATCATATGAAGGTCTTAAAAAAATCAGAGCTTTATCAATCTATGTGGCTGTTTCTGAAGTTGGGATGACTTGCGAGGGATGGGCATTAACTAGTGACCCACAATGTAAAAAGATGGCTTTATCATTGTGCATTAGTTTACTAAACTGATAGTTGCATACTATCGTTTATGTTTAGTATATGTCCGGGATCAAGAGGGAATTACATTTTGGTACTGATATAATAGTTTAATTTTAGTTTGGAACCAAAACTATTTCAAAGTTTCAGTTACCTTTGGTCCTTAATAATACTCCCCCGTCTTAAACATAAAATCTTTTCTATAGTGTAATTTGTAGTATAAACAGGATCTTATATTTAGAATTGGAGGAGTAATATAATATTACATACATATCTTCCTTGATACTATATCCACTTTGTAGTGCAGCATACCATGATATAGAGGTCTCTAGTTCGAATCTTTATGAATACAGAAAAATACTTTTAGGGGATTTACTATTAACTGGGTTTGATAACGCTTCAATTTAACTCAATCAAATAGCCATATAAAAAATCTTAAAAGATCAATTTGTTATTAGTAAATTGAAAAATGAGTGTCAAATCTTTGCAACAAATATTTCTGAAATTTGACACTGATTTTCCAAAATTTGACAGTCATATGTGAAAATTTTGCAATCCATGTTTCAACTTTTAATTTTAAATAATACATATAGGTGCATGAATTTCACAATGAGTCTAAAATTTGGCTCAGATTTATGAAAATTTGCAACTAAAGTTCCAACTTCTAAATTAAAAGATCTTTTCGTTTAAGATATACTTATCATCAACCCATTATCACATAATTTTAAGCTTTTAATTTATTTATTGCTTAATTAGGCTGCTGAAAGAAAGGATAATAGTTTTGTTGTATCAGTCTTTTAAGATGATCAGCAAAAGACAAACATCACCCCAATCCCACCATGAGTTCATATAACCTACTCATTTGACACGAATTCATAATTTTTTTATTATAACTTATGCATGAGTCTAGAAAGAATAAAGTGGTGATCTTAAATTTCAATTGCGTAAATTCTCCTTTTTTAAACAAAAAACAAAGTTGAAATAACTTGGATGGTTAGTGCATGCCTCATTTAGAACCTTTTTCCTTATGCATGTAATATTCCCGTCCATTTACCTCTCGAATTTATAATTATTTTTAAAATTATCCCTATTAATCATATAAATTAAAAGGGTTCCCATCCAGAGGGTGTTTTCTAGTGCAAATAAGTGGATATATAAGAAAACAAACACATACCCATCTTTTATAAATAATTAGTTTAACTAATTTTCTTAATATATGAAATTAGTTATATATATATAATTATATATTATATTTAGGGTCAGAAAAAGTAAAAAGAATCGCACGTTAACACATGATACTTTCTAGTTAGTCATGAACAAAAATAATTGATCATACTCTGAATTTAGTAACAAATTAGAAAGTGGCATAATAATGGAGGAGAGTATAATGGATAACCAAGTCAGTATAGCATGCTTGTGGAATACAGAAAGTGGACTATAAAGGGCACAGCTTTTTATTTTTTTTTCCAGTTCTGCTGCTAGATTGGTTCATTGTAGAACAGTGTAAGACAAAAGACCAACCTGGTTTTAAAGTGGTCTTAGGTTTTCATGTTTTAGGTTCATAGACAAATCAAAGTTGGCCACACAGGCACTGACTATACTAAACTAAGAAAGCTATGTACACACCACAGAAGCAAAGTGAAGACATTTCTGGATAGGAAGAGAAAGGTTAGGTTGATGGTTCTATAATATTTTGAAATGGGAAGGTGGTTTGCACGTAGAGATTATTAATATTAATATTATATATAAATATATATATATAGTGTACCTTACAATATACAGTAATAGAAAAGAGTAGGGGTTGAATAATGAATTGGGTGTGTGTGTGGATTAATTTGGCTTTGTTGTAGCACGCGTGTGAGGGACCATTCGGTGCTGCCACTTTACAACGTTGTGAAAAGTCTTTCATATTTATTAGCTGTTAGTGTTAGGACTGAGATCAATCTTATTTTCTGTTTTCTTTTGCCTAATTTCCTATAAATTTCATTGATTGAGATGTTCAACTTGAATTTTGCACTTCATCTTTGAGCTTCGTCTTTTCTTTGTTTTTCTCTTCTTGGGCCTACAGTTATGTATATATTATTATGAAGCATTTTTTTTAAATATGTGTGTTTTCCTGTTGGAGATAATTCTATTTGAAACATTAATGACTACTAAATGTAATTAAATATATTTTTTAGTGGGTGTTTGAACCTTAATTTATTGTAAGGGATTTGCCCTTTTGCTAAATAGAGTCCTCGAAACAATTTGATGCCAGAGATGACACATAAGAGTTTTGCGCCAACCAAATAGGAATGGAAAGCTAAACAAAGGCATGGTGATTCCTTAAACCAAGTACGAAACAACCATGATAATTAAAATTGAAGTTTTGGAAGATGCCACAAGATTAATTAAACATTGACAAATCTACTAGTTTGAGTACAGAATCTTAAAGATACTATACTCTCAAGCATGGAAGTTCCATAATATAAAAGATTGTTATTCATCAAGCAAAAGTTGGATTACAAATTATGCCTACAATATATTTCTTTAGTATTTAATTCAAAATTAGCTGGCGATTAGATTTAATTTTAAATACAAAATCTCACTATATTTTTCTTACAAATTAGCAATGTTTTCTTCAAATTATTCTCATTGATCGTATACATTAAGCGGTTTCTATATAAGGTTATAGTCAAAATAAAATAGTGTGCTTTAAATAAATAATTCAAAATAAAAGAGGGTGCTTTAAGTAAATAATTAAATTAACTAATTTTCTTAAAGTTTAATGTGCAACTTTGCTTCAAAATTTTTCTCTCATGAGCAATTTTGCTTAGTAGCAATGTTGTCCCATTTCATTAAACAACTAATATTAACCGTTAAAAATTAAAGTTGAATTATAACATTTTTAAAAGTAAAAAGAATAAAATTATTCAATTTTGAAACTTTAAAATAACATTGCTCCTAAAAAAAACTTTTAGATTAACATTGCTCTTAACTAAAACCTTCCAATGCAAATTTGAGCACCTGAACGGTTGAACCTTTTCTAAATTAGTGATCTAACTCTTGTATTAAATGCTAAATATAGTATATCTATTTAATGAACATGAAAAACTACCAACAAGTAATGATAATTGAGTCTAGTGAAAGAGATTAGTCTATCACAACGTCGCGAAACTCAACATTGCTTTAAACAATATTACGGTTAATAATTGGACAACTATTGGTTAACCATTTAAGATTTCTAGGATGTCTACAATTATTGCATGAAAACTTCTAGGGTTTTAACCCCCAAAAAATGAACGCGAGAAAGAAAAGCCCAAAACTTGAAAGATCAGCCAAGATGTTGGCCGTTGAGCTGGGCTTGAAGAGAGTATAAGTAATTAGATCGTGCGACAATTAATTTCTATGAAGCCCAAAAAGTTAATAACTAACCAAAGCCTGGCCCAACCCAATGGCACAACAACAATAATTTGCTTTGCTGGAGACTTTCGTTTGATATCACATCATGCTCAAGTTTACCCAGAGGATCCATGCGTTACGTACTAATAACATCATTGGGCTTATCTGCTGGAGCGTTTGAAAAAGTTAAACATATGTTCAATAGTGTTTTTACGTAAAACAAGATAATCTCCTCCTATATTTACCTCGACTTGCGTAAAAGTACTTCTCTACCGCGTTCCCAAACAGGCACATTATATTGTTGATACTGCTATATATATTTGCTGTATATTGAAATCTATCAACAAGTTCCTACCCAGAAACCAAAAAAGATTTATCAACAAGCAATTAAAAGGACTATTCATTTTAGCAATAAATCCTGTTTAAATAATCTATACCTAGTGGAACACACACCTTGAACTAGAACATCGATTGTGTGTAAACCTGTAAAATAAAGATAAAGATTTCGCCTTGCACACACATACATGATTGGTAGGGTTGTGTTGGATATATATATATATATATATATATAGCTAGGTTCATCTATGGATGAGGAATATATATGTGTGTGTGATTATATTCACATCAATTTCTTTATATTCATTATATATATATATATATTAAATCTCGGATCACATGTAGTCATGCATTCTATTTTTATGTGAATTTACAATAAAATGGTAAGATGTTAAAAAAAGATACGTGGCTACACATGATTAGAGAGAGAATTTGACACAATGGAAAAAATGAACTTAAACCCAAACATTTTCCATATTTATAATTAATTATCGAATTAATCCTAGATATATAAGTAGGGGAGTGTAATTAGCATGAGTAATGTAAATCACATTTACGGACGAGGACTTATATCTAAATCTAATAGACCGGAACGATCGAGAATGAATCAGACAGTAACAGCAGCAATTGGTGTGGGTTGAAGAGAAGGCTTACTACTACAGGTTGAAGGGTCATCGTTGTGGTGGCCGCAGCTGTATGTGTCTCTCTCGCTTCTGCTGTTATCTGCGCATTTCAAGCTGGCGAGGTGGGACCCTCTCTGCCGCTCCTCGGAGTTCCACTCGGAGAGGGAGTAGTCCTGTTCGGTGGAGATCTTGCCGGAGGAAGATGGGCCCCACAGCAAGCCGCCCCACTGAGGGAAGAGGAGGAGCTAGGCCGCCAGGGAGGGTGCAGAGAACGATCATGGCCCCCATGAGGGTGATGCATCTCTCCTTAGAGAAACGGCCTCTGAAGAGTATCAACTGAGTCAATACTGCTCCCACGCTCCCTCCTCCTCCTCCTGTCATCCCTGATATCACCCCCAGTGACCTCCACACACACGCACACAGATGCAAAACAATATATTTTAGTCTCTTTGCTTCAAGTTTTCACATATCTAAGATTATGATATAAGAGAGATATGAGGAAAAGTAATCATTTGGTGCATATAGTTGTGACTCATTTCCTAGATTTTAACTAGAGGAATCCGAGCAAACGATTGATCTCGATGACAACAAGTTTGCATATAGGAAATAAGACGGTGAAGAAAAAGTAATCATTTGGTGCATATAGTCGTAAAGTTGCAATGTCTTTATTATTAAAGAGCTTCGGTGAAATTACATACAGATCTCAAAGTATAGAAAAAATCATTATAATGTCCAATTGAGTTAAAGTCTCATGGAATTTGGGTTAGATTAATTGTAAATGTGAAAAGGCTTATCTTATTGATTCAAATAACTAAGGATAGTGAAATCTTTTCATATTTTTCATGGTCTTTAGGACTTGTGCTTTTTTAACAAGGTGGCAATCAAACCTGAGTTGGTACTTCCCTAACTTAGCCTCAATACTCCCACTTTATGATTTTGTTGGTACCCTACCACTAGATCAAATAATGCCCTCAGGCTGTATGTATAAATGTATATGTTCCTTCTTGAAAGAAACCGTATGTAGGAGAGATTATATATATAATCTAACTTTCAAGTTCAAAATATAAATTGTTTTCACCTTACTTGCTTGAGCAAAAAAAAACTATTAATTAATTATATCTATTTTAAATTAAATTTTTGTCGGCATCACCTCTTTTAAAGAAAAATGTAGATTGAAAGATTCGACTGGAATTAAATTATCTTAGTAATTTGCAATATAAAATTTAAAAAAAAATTAATTATTCTACGAGTAACTTGTATTAAGGATGACCATGGAATTAGTTTAAAATGCGCCCTATATTTTATTTTCTATAATGTAAAGACCGATCTTGATGGTTAAAATTATTGTAACTAATAAGTTGCATCAAGTTTAAAATTTAATCTGAGTGAAAATATACAAAACCCAGTTTAAATTGTCAGATCAGATGTTGTGTGCGTGTGTATGCATGCATGCATATATGTGTACCTTCTTGAGAAAAATGGTACCACTCCAAAAGTGAGTCCACAAGCAGCCTGAACGAACACAGAGAATACGATCATGGGCCCGTTTGGTAAATTGCCATAAGCCACTTATAAGTGCTTATTCACATAAGCCGAGGCAAATATGTGGAGGAGATTATCTCGTTTTGCGAAAAAACACTATTAAACGTGCTTATGAAAATAAAGCCATGGTTATCAAACAGCCCCATGACAACGATGGAAGCCTCTAAGGACCCTACAAGGCCAAGTATTATCCAGAAAATCCCTCCCAACATTTGACACAGCCACAGCCCACAGTGCCCAAAACCTCCCTCTCATTCCTAACCTCCTTGCCATGGAATCCGATATAAACCCTGTGGCTGGCCGTGTAAACACGTTCGCCAACCCGAAGCTGGCCGCCACCATCCCGGCGGTGTGGAGCTTCAGGTTAAAACTGTCGAAGAAATACTCCGCTATTATGTTATCCTCCGTGAGTTCAACCCCAAAACAATACCCTTACTTCAACCCTAAGATCCACCCTCTGTAATTCTTCACGCCGTGATATAGAACCCTAGAAAAATCGTCCTTTGCCTTCTCCCTAGATTTTTTCAGTCCACAGTAGTTTCCGTTCGGCAGGTCTTGTCCCAATATTAACACCGAGAAGGCTGTGAACATTTGAAAAAGAGCGGGGACGAAGAAGGCGATGCGCCATGCCGTGAACTCCGGCGACCCCATGTCGTGGATGAGGTCGAAGACTAACGGCATTATGAGCTGCGTGGCACCTCCTCCGAGGTTTCACCACCCGGCAGCGAACCCGTTCGCGGAGCCGACGGCGGAGAAGGTGAACATGGAGCTCATCCAGAACTGGGTAGAGACGAAGGTGGAGAGAGAGAAGACAGTGAAGAATTGGGCGAGAAGGAAAGACGTGGGTGAGGATATAATGCCTGTCAAGAAGACGGCGGGGGCGGTAAGGAGGATGAGTGAGGCAGAAGCAAGGCGAGGACAGAAGAGTTCACAGGCAATGCCCATGGCGATACCAGCGAAAACGGCTCCGGCGACGGAAGCCACGCTGGCGTTGATGATGTCTGTAGCGGTGAGGTTGAGATTGTCACGGATAATGGGGAGGAGAGGCGGCGCGGCGAAGCTGGAGACGAAGCAGGAGAAGAAGGAAAGCCATGAAAGGTTAAATGCTCGCATGTGCGGCTTGGCGATTGTGAACAATCTGAACTCCGTCGCTTGTGTTCAGAATCCACCGGAAGAGCAAATTTCGGATGTTGCGACGACGACGACTCTTTAAGAAACTGATCGCCGGAAGCTTTCATTTCCATGCTTTTTAGCTTAGCTTCCTTCGATTGAGAATTCTTTTAAGGTTTGTGCAAAAGTGAACTACGTACCTTCCAATTTTTTATATATATATCTTTGATAATGATAATATATAACGAATAAACATTAAATAAATCAAATTTATTATTTTTTAACTCAAACTTTTATTAAAGAAAATCCCAATAATATTTCTTGGTCACTTTCAAGTTTTTTTTATTTTTAAGAGAGGATTCAAACTTTGGTTTATTACATGTACATCATGTGGGATAAGCTGATTTAACTAAATCCAATCCTCATTGGTTAATACTTTCAAAATTTAACAAGCAAATGATTGGTTGCAGATGGGTTATCTGCAATTCAAACTATATATTGGCAAAACAATTGTAGTGCTTGTTTGGGAACTTCATTCCCAAAACGGTGCACGCAAGCCGAGATAAAATTATCTTAAAATTCGTAAAAACCATTTCAAAATCTAAAAAAACCATCTAGAAATCCGTAAACTCATTTCTCCCAACGAAGTTTCCAAACACACACATAATCTGTTTGGTTAAATGGCATGAAAGGGGATGATTCCATAGATACATATAGTTGATTCATATGTTTGGTTGGATTTATGTGATGTACATTTTGTAATGCTCGGGAGATATGTCTGGATTACAACACTAAGATATACAATGGGGATTCCAACATGTGAGAATGTGAAAAAAAAAAAAACAAGACATTATTTACCCTTAATTACCTTCTCCATGGTCATCCCCAACTTTACCACTCATTCACTATTGCAGTACAGAAATACAAAATTTTATATTAATTTAACAAAATATAAATAATATATTTTTCTCATATTCTTAAATATCATATTTATACGAAACAAATTCATATAATCTTGATTACATTATATTCTCATCTATTATATTCCACTACCTTGGCTTGGTGTACCTCCCTCCCTCCCTTACTTGTACAGAGGAGTGGCCATTTTAGTTTTTAGATCTATAATTATAAAATAAAACTTTATTTGATCTGCTTACTTGTACTGTAGAGTGTGATTTGTAAAGAAATCTTAGTGTTATTCGAATTCAAAATTTTAACTTCTTATAGTCACAATTGACAGCGAATTGAGAAAGATATATAAATAGTAATTAGTATAATAGATAAGAAAATATAATTATTTTATTCAATAATGTTTAATATTGATGAGGCCATTGATTTTAATGACCTGGTACAAAATTAATTATACTTAATCTCTTTCTTTTGGACGCGATGAAAAGGTTAAGCAGGAAAATCAAGTGGAAATAATTACCAATAACAATGCGTGCAAAATAGTTTATGGAGTCATAAGAGGCAATGCACAGGTTGGAGAATTATAAAACCTTAGCATGAATAGCAAAATTTAATTCATGAGCCTCTACGTCCAAACAAGTCAATCATTGCATTCCAAAGAAATATCTGTCCGACAAATCTCTCCCAACTATAAAGTCATGGTTCAAAATAGGGGAGAATGAAATAACCTATTTTCAAGTCTCTTGAGAGAATTTCCAAGAGGTGAAGCATTTCTATTGACTTAGTACTTTGGAGGTGGCTGCTGAGTTGGTAACAAACCAAAGCGCTTCTTCAAAAGGACTCTATGCCTGGAGAATTTATCGTCGGGTGAAAACCGTGCTGCAAAGTGAGCCAACATAGAACGGACACATATCAATGATCCCAAGATTTGTAGATGCATTTAAAACAATTTTAAAAAATAGAATGCTATAAAGAACGGTGAGTGCGGGGTCTGCACTTGTGATGCAAATTTCAAACAGAAACGATCAGCATCTGATTTCATTTAAAAAATGTCTGCCATGAAGTCAATAAAATAGGTGATCAATAAGAAGTCCACGGCTAAAGCACAAGGATTAAACTGATAAACTAATAGAGTACTAGTACATGTTCCATAGGTAACAGAACCCAAATACATCTAACAAAGTCAACCCTGAATGGAGTTGCTTAGATTACTGATAATATTGGCTAACTCATTTTAATTTCAGCTATAAAACTTCCATCTCAGCTGATAGACTCTAGGTTCAAGTAATTCCAGTAGGGGGAAAACCGTGAATGCAATACTTTGAAACGAAAAAGAGATCAACAGTTAAGCTGCCCTGAACAACCATGATCTAGGCCTCGAGTCTACAGAAAATGAAATGATTCAGCCCTCTCTAAAGAAATCACTTGCAATGTCACCCATATAAATTATCCAGAATATCTTAAGTTTCCTTCTTCATAACAAATAAACTACTATCATAAAATTCATAGGGTTAAAGGGCATTTTTGCCCTTAAACTATTTTCTTAGGAGAACAGGGTATAATTGCATTTTTACCCTTTTTAAGAGCAAAACTTGAGCCTTAGCCCCAATTTCAATTCATATGGAACTTGTGTATGACCATCTTCCATGAAACCAGGGGCAAAAAAGAGTCATTATAGAAAAAATTAAACCATTGGCATTGTTACCTGGATGCGCAGATTGTGTTGCCAAACCCAGAGGCGATTCCTTCTGCATGAAGAGAGCAGCTAAAAGTTATCGCAACTAAAATCCATCGTTCAATCTTGGGTGTATTGCAACATAGCGAATAGATACACTAAACTAAGGACATATTAGAAACTCTGAAAGGAATTCTGGCATATTAATTAAATTTTAATCTGTAAAACTTAAAACTAGATGGAATAAAAAAATTTGACCATTAGTGATATTCCATCAACTCCTTCGAAAAAGTCAGATTGTCATTCTCATTCATGAACCTGCCGGTGCATGTAAAAAATCTGCTTATTTGCATTATGAAAAGCATAGTCTTAATTCAATTTCGATGCTTTCAACTTCCATTTAGCAGCAAAACATGTTGTTTTACAGAATTACTTGAGAGAAACTAAATGTTGACAGTTACCTTGGTAGTGTAAACTTTATCACCATTTTCATTTATGTAACACTGAAGATACATTGTTGCTGATTTTTTGCTCTTCCAAAGAACAACTAAGTTTTGCAACAGAAGTATGCAACCGCTGCATCACGCATCAGAAAATAGTCATATATCAACAATGACAAAAATAAGCGCGCAAAAAAGAAATAGGATATGAAAATATGAAATAAGATTAGTGATTAGATACTGCCGTTGAGAATTAAGATACATGAACACAGTCAAGCAGTTACATATAAACATAGTAACACAGATAGACTATCACATAATGAAAGGTTAGTTAAAAATCCTGCCTCCAAACAAATTTCAATACTCTTGCATTCTCATGATTTATTCTCCAAAAGCTAATCCAAACACGCTCCTAGCATCTTATACTCGCACTCTCTGTTAAGTTACCGTACAAGTGTTTCCAAAAGCAGATTTTTTTTTTTCCAAAAAAAATAAAGACAATCTAACTTGACGAAATCATTAAAGAAAATTGAAGTCTTCAGGCTAATGAGAGACGCTGAGATGAGAGATTGAGGAAGCGCACCGAGTGAGACTGAGATGAAAGATTGAGGAACAAATAGCAACGCCACCGACTCGGAAAGGAGAGATCGTCACGGATTAGGGACAAGACTGAGACAGTGAAATTGAGGAAGGTGAAGGTTGTGAAGCCGTGAGCTGAGCGTGACTGTGATTCTTCCACTTCAGATTCAACTGAGCTTCGTTAAACCCTTGCAAAACCCTAGAAACAATTCGTTTATTTATATTTCCTCAATTAGCATTATTTTATTTTCAGACTTATGCCCAGCCCACAAGTGAATGGGCCAGAGTACTGCGTTATCAGATTGGTCTTTTTTTGCTGAGTCTCATTAGTCATTTTTATTCATTAATATGCCCAGCCCACAAGTGAATGGGCCATGGGTACCCCTTTGACTCTCCCTTCATTACACAAAATGCTTCCACCTTAGTCCAATCATTAAGAAGGATGCATTTATGAATCTAAATTAAAAAAAATGAAGTGAATAATATATGAACATGTAAACCCAGCATATTTAATCAAGTAATAGTCAAATTTAATCTAAATAACAACCGGTATAATATTACTTTAAACCCAGCATATTTTTTTTAATTTAGATTCATAAATGCTTCCACCTTAGTCCAATCATTAAGAAGGATGCATTTATGAATCTAAATTAAAAAAAAATATGCTGGGTTTAAAGTCACAATAAACTCACAAAAAACTTCTGAATATTAAACACTCTTAAATAAAAAATTTTAGAGCAAATGTGCATCTTACCAAAAAAAGGATGACATGGATGACAAGTAAATCCGTCAGCTTATCATATTTGGTTAACTAACCGTAAAACCTAACTTGAATAACGGTCAGGACAATATTTTTACGGTCCATAAGCTTTCGGATACCCAATGCTTTTGATTGAAACCTTTTGGGATAAAGTTGGGTAAGCAGACTCATATCATCCATCAAAACGATTAATATCTATAGCATGATGGGTGGCAAAAACGGTGAAAGGAGGTGGCATTATTGTTATTATCATTGGCCTTACGTGATTCATGTGGATAACCACCAACTGTGTTTTGGTCCCTTTCTATCAACTTGCACTCTCAACCTTGTCCTCACCCCAATTATTTATATCCAATTATCAACACCCCATCATAATTGCCAAGCGTTTTTTCCCTAAAATATAATTATATAATACTAACTCATATTCTTAATATAAGAGCTAATAACGTTTTTATGTGATTAAGCAAGTTAATTTATTTGTAAATTTATTATTCTTTTCCAAACTAATTTACCTGACGTATAAACCGATGTATAATCTAATTATATATATAAGTGTTTCAGAATATATCTTATAATTAAACAATTTGTTTAACTTTTTAATTTTCCGAAAAAATCATTTAATTCTTATATTAAAGATTGGATGTAATATTGAAGATCATGTGTCAAATTTAATTTTTGATTCAACATAAGGCATAAAGTCCAAATCGCTTGATAAGTGTAACCCCAAGGCCTATAGCACTGTTGCCATTTAGTTAGGGCCCTTAAGGAAATCTATAGTAGGTTTGTTTGAATAGTCCGTTTAGGCATCCAAAAGCCATTCCTGCGCTTGCTGAGACAAAATTCCTCTCACATATTTACTTCGGAATCTGTGTTCGTTCTCCCAACAGACTTCCAAACAAGCCCATTATATTTGTTTGAGAATCTTTTGGGAGAACGATTTTACGGATTCTAAGATAAGTATGTGAAAGAAATTTTATCCCAAATTGCATGTAAAGTGATTGAGAATGTGTTATCAAACAAGCATTGATGGGAATTATTTATTGGTACTGATGGTGAATACAATATGCTTAAAAAAATTAAATAGATTTTAATGTATTTTATTATTCTATTTATTTATATAACACTTGTGTTCGATTTTTTGTTATTTTAGAATTCAATCAATATATGATTGTTATTTCTTAATATTTTACTTATGATATATTAGCTCCGATCTTAAATATAATTCTTTGTTTGTTATGTAATTATTCACACTGTAAGCATGAGCTTATGGTATATTTTCGGACTCAATGGAGTCGGTCTTTTATATATGGCGTTTAGTGAACTAAGGTTTTATGAACTATTTAAATTAGTTTCTTGTTAATGCAAAAGATAAATTATAGTGTCAAGATTTTTTTTTTAAAACGAAATCAATTGCAAGAAAGATAAAATAATTATTATTATAATATGGTAGATATTAAAGATAAAAGAATGAAGGATGACATTTTTCTTACAAGAAATTAATTTAAAGGTTGACAGGCTAGCATGTCTCTCAAGATGTCTGCATATCTTGAATGTTTTCTAAAAAATAATTAATGCCGTTCTAAATACTAATAGGATTAATAATGCATGGTTGAATTTGATTCAATAATATCAAATAATTATGTCAATAAATAAAAGGAAGTGCATAATTTTGCAGAGTAGAATCAAGAGAAATTTATAATCAGATCCCAAATAGAAAGATTAAAAAAATTACCATAATGTCCCAGAAGTAGCTACTGATGTTGTCATTAACAACTTTACCAACCTTAATTAACAACCTTATCAACTACTCTTGGACCTTATGATAATTTTTTTTATCAATCTGTAGGATATTTTATTCATTTATTCTTCTATTTGAGACCTGATTATATATTTCCTAATGATCAATTATGTTGAATTGACAATTTTTTGTGTGGTTAAAGCTGGTGAGCCAAATTAAAATAGAACAAAGTTAGGAATGTGGAGAATCTTGCCTATAAGTTTTTTCATAAAATCGAAAAAATAACATTATTGAAAGGGATGGGAAGATTGTGGTCAACAAGGGAAAAAAGGATGAGAAGATAATTAGGACCTTACAGGTGTAAATCACATGAAATAAAATGCATCATATAATTAATTAAATATTATGTTACTGTCCATGAAATGCACCTTGGATCCATTAATGAAATGAATGAAACGTACGGAGAGAAAAGCTATACGTGAAATTACTAAAATAGCTATCAGATTTGTGAAATTTACAAAAATGGCATATGACGGTTCAGCGGTTTATATCCAGGGAGAACTCCTGGACTGTTTTCGTGTAAAAGTCCAGAACAACAACATTCGAGAAGCTGTTTTTGTTTTATGAAAATAAGTTCATGTGATTTGGATCCGAAGATTAACCAGAGTCATCATATGTCTAAGTTTATAATTTTAGAACAAGAAGGAGAAACGTATAGCCACTAATTTGTATTAGAAATTGGGCCTGTTCCGTAACTCAGTAGAAAAGCATTTATAGGCAAATGTAAACATATGAATGAGATTATCTCGTTTTACGAAAAAATAATGTTGAACGTACGTTTGGCTTTTGGAGACGCTCCAAATAAGCTCATTGTTCCAGTTTGGAAACGTAGTAAAGAAGTACTTTTACACAAGTCGAGGTAAATATACAAGGGTAATTATCTTATTTTTGTATAAAAACACTATTAAAAATGTACTAGGTTTTTTCAAACGTTCCGTCAAACAGACCAATTTTATTATTTGATACGATGTACTATTTTTACTGATATGGAATGCCTTATTAACCTGGCAAATCAATTCAAAACAGCGAACTCCTGCTCATGTGACAGATTATTCTCATGAAAAAAGTGTTTTTAAAAAATGTAGATAAATAAATAAAACACTGAACCAAAAAGATTCTTTCTCAATTTCTTTCTAAAAGGTAAATTTAAAACCAAATCATAAATAAAAAAGAAAAATAACTGATATTTTCATGAATAAACCATTTTTTCTATATATAAATTTATAGGTTAAGAAAATTAGTTAGAAGAAAATATAAATATAAATACTTTTAAGGAGTGTATTTTACTTTCTTAAACTCCTTAATAAAAACAAATAACTCTTATATAATGATATAATGATCAAATGTAGCGGTTTATATATTTCTCAATTCTTATTCATTCCTTCTTATTAAATATTGTCAAAGTTAAAAATTATTAACCCTTAAGGTTGAATTAATAAAATTTAATATTCTCTTTTGATAAAGTTGATGTTCTATATAAGTAATAATTTAGTATTATCTAAAAATTTCATATATTTTTTACCTCCAATTAATTATATGTCTCTTTCATTTTTTATATACTATTCACTCATTCTCTTACACACTCACCATCTTAATGAATAAAGGTACAGTTAAAAAATAAATCTCTTAATTATTATTACTTTTAACTAATTTAAACTATAAGTTATTTTGCATGATTTAGGTGGTTTCTATAGAAGACAACAACGAGCATTATTTCCGAACACTTGGTGCGTGTTTCAAAATATGTTGGAAGAATGATTTTACAGATTCTAAAATAAGTATATGAGAGGGGTTTTATCTCGATTTGCAGGATCACTTGCCCCACTTAGAAGTACTTTTTATTATATATTAAAATTAAATTTTGAGAAATAAGGGATGTATTCATTAAATATCAGAAAGGGCAAAATTGGAAAAAAATCTGCAAAAGAAGGGTGATATTGGAAAGGAAGTCGTTAAAATATCGGTCAAGTACCAAAGAATCCCCAATCTCGTGGACGCACGGGTTTGTCTTCTAGCTAGTGCCTCCCTCCCTCCCGTGGCGCCAATGAATAAATATCCCACGTGAGAGCTCCTACTATTTCCACGCCTCCTTGAGACACGGCCAAATCAAACGGCGCCACGCAACCGACTTCGTTGATAAAGTGCCATGTTTCCGACGTAGAAGTATATCTCTTCTCCTTACACATACAGTGCGGTTGAAGCAACATAGATCTCTTTCGCACACACCACCGATACACTTCTCCGATCTCTTCTTCATTTCCCATTCAGCTTCCCTCTTCCTGCTTCAGTCTTATTTTTTGTTCGTGGTTTTGATACGACACTTCTCATCTGGAGCTCCGACTGGAAGTAATTTCTCCGATTTCAAGTTTTCTTTTCCTATGCGAATTCGTTGGTTTCAGTTTGATTGGTTTGCTTCTGTTTCAGCACAAATTGAGAGCTGATTGAGTTTTATGATTCTGCGCATTTTCGAATTTCTGGAGTTTCATTGAAACTCGAGATGAATTTCAAGATTAATGCGTGTATTGTGCTGTATTTGATTTTGTTATCACTATCCAGTTGAATGCATTAAAATGAAAGAAGAAAACAAGATTATGTTTCTGCTTTGGAAGTTTTTGGATTGGTTTGATGATTAGATGTTAGGATAAGAATACAGAACATGCTATTATGAATTTGGTGGAACAAAGCTAGTGTAGGCTGATAATGACTTTGATCATTTTCTGACCCGCGATTCCCAAATGTGAACTTAATGTTTTGAGTTCATCTTCGGATCCAAACTATGCTTATTTATTTTATTTTATTTACTGTTGAAAGGAGCGAGGACTAGACTCACCATCATGAGTAATCCTGTTGGCCGAAGTATCTTCCACCCGACTTCGCTTTGTCCATCGGTTGCAGAATATCAAAGTAAGGTGAATTCTTCTGGCATACCTGCAAACTCTCTATTCAAAGCTGTGTGTGTCAACCCAGGGTCAGCAAAAACACAGAACTTTCTTCTTTCTTCCAAATTACGTTGGAACAAGTTGTATGTGAGGAAACGAATGGGAAGGCTTGGACGAGTTGCAGGTATTCCACATGCCGTGTTAACCACAGAGGTAAACTTCAACCACGGCAAAAAAAACGTTGGTCAGGGTTAGTTTTGGAATATTAAATTTCATTTCGTTTAGAACATATTATTAGCGAGTGTTTACTGCCAGTACAATTCTTTTTGTGTTACAAGATGACCAGCTGACATTTCCTGTTCTGCGGGGTATAAGTAAGCGTAAACTTTTTAAGTCAATGTAAATGCTTTAGCGTGTGCCGTCATGCCCGCCATAGAAAATACAAAGATGGAAGTAAACGTAGAAACTCCGAGCGCTTTCTTGGACCTGTGATTCCCTTAGATTTTGAAACATATTCTGGCATTCGTATTGAGCAACATGTAGCTGAAATTGAATATATTTGAGTTTTGACCCTTATATAGGACGGCAAGGCTAAATCTTAAAAACGACAATCACCTACTTTGAGGTTACAAATTCTTAGAGCCAAGCAGTTAGAACTTGCATCTACTTAAAAGTTTAGATACTTGCTAGTCACAGTTCAATCATTAGCTTCATGACATGAATTATGAACTATAAAACTAGAGTTTCCCCTCTGAATTGTATTTTATATTAGCACATAAATATTAATCTAACATGTCTATCTTTGCATTTTTGTGCAAGCCGTTCAATCTAACTTATTGTTGTGTTGGCTGCATTTGGCCGTGGAGCAGCTCTCAGAGAAATACAACCTTAATGGGGATATAGACGTGCAGGTATGCTGCTGGTCCAAAACATTGAATGGCTTTTGCGGATTTATATAATGAAGTAGTGTTCTATGAAGTATGAACTAATGGATGGCGGTATACAATGTTGCACAGGTTGGTGTTGATTCTGGAGCCCCTGGATCTATAACAAAAGTAGATATTCAGGTTTCTTATAGAAGTGACTCTTTGATTTTGCACTGGGGAGTTATTCGTGATAGGCAAGCGTATGTTCAACACTCCCTTTTCTAAGTATTTCTATTTTCCTCAGGCATTTTGGGAATCAATTATTAATACTATTAATTTAGTCTTCCTTTGATGCAAAGAAAATTTCCTCCTCATATCTTGTTTCTGTTTTCAGGAAATGGGTACTTCCTTCCATTCAGCCAGATGGAACAACAGTGTATAAAAACAAAGCTCTCAGAACTCCTTTTGTAAAAGTAAGTTTCAAAAGAGACTTTCAAAAGGACAACAAATTCTGAAATTATTGATAGATTCACTTGCTAGCTCTAATCATATAAATTAAATTTGTCAGTCTCCTTTTGTTTTCTTTATTTCTTTTAAATTAGTCTGGCTCAGTATTTTGTTTCTTTTCATTTCATTTCTTCTTCTTTGATCAGTCTGGCTCAGGATTCATTCTTAAAATAGAAATTGATGATCCTGCGGCACAAGCTATTGAGTTCCTTATATTTGATGAAGCTATGAATAAGTGGTGGGTTGTCGTTCATGTTGTTTCTCTCCCTATGTATTCATACTTATGTGGTGAACTCAACAAAAATATATGTTCTTACACTAATTACAGGTTCAAAAACAATGGTGAAAACTTTCTTATCAAGTTACCTGTGAAAAAGAGGACACTGGCTAAAGAGAGGCCAGTTCATGAAATTTCAGTTCCTGAAGACCTCGTACAGAATCAAGCATACCTTAGGTGGGAACGAAAGGGTAAGCAGATGTATAATCCAGAGCAAGAGAAGGTAAGTGATCAATAGGTGCCCATGAATTCCATTTAGCCGTGAATTTTCAATTTGTCTTGTATTCTATTTGCTTCTTCTGAAAGTGGTATATTAGCAGATGTATAATCCAGAGCAAGAGAAAGTAAGTGATCAATAGGTGCCCATGAATTCCATTTAGCCGTGAATTTTCAATTTGTCTTGTATTCTATTTGCTTCTTCTGAAAGTGGTATATTAGCAGATGTATAATCCAGAGCAAGAGAAGGTAAGTGATCAATAGGTGCCCATGAATTCCATTTAGCCGTGAATTTTCAATTTGTCTTGTATTCTATTTGCTTCTTCTGAAAGTGGTATATTAGCAGATGTATAATCCAGAGCAAGAGAAGGTAAGTGATCAATAGGTGCCCATGAATTCCATTTAGCCGTGAATTTTCAATTTGTCTTGTATTCTATTTGCTTCTTCTGAAAGTGGTATATTAGCAGATGTATAATCCAGAGCAAGAGAAGGTAAGTGATCAATAGGTGCCCATGAATTCCATTTAGCCGTGAATTTTCAATTTGTCTTGTATTCTATTTGCTTCTTCTGAAAGTGGTATATTAGCAGATGTATAATCCAGAGCAAGAGAAGGTAAGTGATCAATAGGTGCCCATGAATTCCATTTAGCCGTGAATTTTCAATTTGTCTTGTATTCTATTTGCTTCTTCTGAAAGTGGTATATTAGCTCTGATAATTGAGCCCAACTTAGTCAGAACTCAGAAAATAATAAACAATAAAATAATTAAATAAATCATCCTGAAATATATACGTGAAGCATCAATCAACAAAAGAAACCTAAGGTTCTCCAATTGTTTGTTCAACATCACCGTTTCCCCTGCTTTTTTCTCTTTAACTTCTTATGGCTGGAAAATATAATTTGTTAGGTGCTCAGATCTTTTGTAGAAATGCAATCATCGCTAACTGCCTTTGGTGTCAGCTATGAGGCTTATGAAACAGCCTCCATGTTGCAGATGTAGCATGTATATGCCTTAAGATGATATGGGGAATAGCTTTCATTAAAATCTTGTCATCTTGTAGTTTGTAGAATTAGACAGAGCTATTGTCTTGCTGTATGAATCAAGATTTATCCATTCAGTGAGACCTATGTATGATCTTCTCCCTCATTTGTGTAGGAGGAATATGAAGCAGCTCGAAAGGAATTGTTGGAGGAAGTAGCCAGGGGTATTTCTGTACAAGAACTTCGTGCAAGGTTAACAAATAAAACTAGTTCCACTGAAGGGAAGGAGCCATCCATTTCGCAAATAAAGACAATCCCTGATGAACTTGTTCAAATACAAGCATATATACGTTGGGAAAAGGCTGGGAAGCCTAACTACTCTCCAGATCAACAATCGGTAACCTAATAAATATACTTTGATTTCCCTTATCCTGTTCAGTGTTACCTAAATGGACCGAATTATATCACTTGTTTTGCTTCTTTTTCGTAATTATGTCTGCTGTAGTGTTGTCATTGCTTTATTAACTTTTATTTTTCCTATAAAAGAGGGAGTTTGAGGAAGCAAGGAAAGAATTGCAAGCTGAGCTTAAGAAAGGTACCTCTATTGATGAGATACGGAAAAAGATTACCAAAGGAGAGATACAAACAAAGGTTGCTAAGCAATTGAAGGGCAAAAAATATTTTAGCATTGAAAGAATCCAGCGCAAAAGGAGAGATTTGATGCAGCTTATTAACAAACACGTGGCCAAAGATGTAAACCTACAAGATATAGCTGCACCGAAAGCCCCGACACTGACAATACTTGAACGCTATGCCAAGGCAAGAGAGGAACAGGATAAGGGTCTTGTTTTGAATAAGAAAATATACAAGCTTGGTGATAGTGATCTTCTGGTGAGGCAACAACATCTCAATTGATATTTTCTGCTCATCTTTTTCTGTCTTTAAAAAGTTTTCTTGACTACCTATTCTGATTAAACTTTTGCATCCTTAAGGTCCTTGTTACAAAGGATGCTGACAAGACTAAGGTTCATCTAGCTACGAATTTTAAAGGGCCTATTACTCTTCATTGGGCATTATCTAGAACAAAGCAAGGACAGTGGTCGGTGAGTTTGTAAATTTGTTTTCACTAAAACATAGAGGAAGACATTTGATGTTGAAATTGATGTTAATGTTCCATCGATATTTTTTTGGGTATTTTAGTCACATAAACCTAATGGTAAAACCAGGTACCACCGCCAAGTGCTCTGCCCCCTGGTTCTGTTGCTGTGCATGAGGCTGCTGAAACGCAATTTAAAACGAGTCCATCTGATCCTTTTCATGAGGTGTCTTAAAAAATTTATCTGAGGTTTTGGTTTTTGTTGTCTATAGTCTTTGAGATCTACATTCAAAATCCTAAATGGTGTTGAATAATTTTTCAGGTCCAAACCTTAGATATAGAAGTTGAAGATGATACTTTTAAAGGAATGCCTTTTGTCCTTCTGTCTGGTGAAAATTGGATCAAGAACAGCGGGTCGGATTTTTATGTTGAATTTGACAATGGAAAGAAGCTGATACCAAAGGTTGTCTCACATTCTGATAGCAATCCTTTTGATCAATTTGCATTTTTTGAGTAATCTTACTCAGTCCAATAACAAGATTTATTCCTTTGCAAGGTTAATGCTGATGGCCAAGGTACGGCCAAGTTTTTGTTGGATAAAATAGCCGAAATGGAGCATGAGGCACAAAAGTCCTTTATGCATAGGTAAGTAAACTCTTGAGAACTGCGATTTATATGTCACATCAACGCTAATATTAAATATCATAAAGTACTATTGTACTTGTGGTTTAAATGATGGAAACAGAGTGAGTTTTATTTCTGAGAACTTAGAACCAGTGTGTCACAAGATATATAATATGCTCTATCAGGCCTGAAGGCCAGGAAGTAAACTAGGCAAATAATCAGATAATTTCCTATAATTAGCTTCCAATCCCCATCATGGTAGTCTAATAATCAGTAATTCAGTATTATGCCCTTAATAATATCCTAATAATGATTTCACTATATACAATAAAAACATGCTTTCAACAGTACTTCTCTCTGTTGTATGTGAGGTTTTCCTAGTAGATCTTGAGGAAAACTGGTTTTCTGGTCTTTAAAAGTTACAATAAAACCAAGCAAGGTCCTTCACTTAATAGTTTAACTTCTTGGGTGAATCTGATCCTTGACATAGCATTAGAAAGTATTATGAAGCATCACTATTGATTTCATCTACTAACCAAAATGTCTTTAATGTTCACACTTTGTTGGATCTGGATTGACCACTTATGATTTCCCCCCTCAGATTTAACATTGCAGCAGATTTGATAGATCAAGCCAAAGATGCTGGCCCAGTGGGCCTGGCAGGTATGTTGGTGTGGATGAGGTTCATGGCTACAAGACAGCTCATATGGAACAAAAATTATAATGTGAAGCCACGGTAAATTCCTTATGAACTTTAATTTTTGCTTTGTTAATGGGCTTCTTGACAAATGAGATGTTTCATCCCTTAATTCATTAAAGCTTCAGCATGAATCTGACTTAATTTAAATTTCTGCTATATTTTTGACATGATTTATCATCAGCACGAACAAGCTAAATCATGTACTGTTATGCATTGTGATCATGCCTCTGTCCATGCTAGAACATTTTCTATTAACACCAAGTATTAATTGGAACAGTGAGATAAGTAAAGCACAGGATAGACTTACAGACTTGCTCGAGAATCTATATACAAGTTATCCAGGCTATAGGGAACTTGTAAGGATGATCATGTCCACGGTTGGTCGGGGAGGTGAAGGTGATGTGGGACAACGAATTCGGGATGAGATCCTTGTCATCCAGGTGAATATGATTTGTTATTTGCTTCTTCTTAGTCTGCAGCTCTTCATTTCTCTTTCCCTTTCATATGCTTGAGTGTATGATTTCACCAAAAAAACAAAAAATCTAAATGGCTTGCAGAGGAATAATAATTGCAAAGGTGGAATCATGGAGGAATGGCATCAGAAGTTGCACAACAACACTAGTCCTGATGATGTTATAATCTGCCAGGTAATTTTGATAATTTTTCTGGACTTCGTGGCTTTCCTCTTAAGCCTCATATTTCATATTTGATTTGTTTGGTAAATTCGTCCAGGCACTGATTGATTATATAGATAGTGACCTTGATATTGGGGTTTACTGGAAAACCTTGAATGACAATGGGATAACAAAGGAACGTCTTCTTAGCTACGATCGTGCAATCCATTCTGAACCAAATTTCCAGAGGGATCAAAAGGAAGGTCTTTTGCGTGATCTTGGAAACTACATGAGGACTTTAAAGGTTGGATGGATATATCTCCGTTGTCTATTTCTGTTTTCTATCATTTAACTGTTCTCTATTGAAATGCCTTGCAATTTGTTATGGTTATTGTTGCTAAATGTCTCTGTTATTGAAGGGGGGATGAAAAATAATTGCACCATAGAGCGATAGGCATCCAAGCAAGGTGGGTAACCTTCACATAAACGATCAATTAAGGCAGGAGAACCACTCCTACTTAAGTTCCTTCTTGAGCAGCCATCCTATTTGATGTAGGACTTGGGCATCCTGTACTATCTTGGTAATTACCAATAAGCCGCCTTCAGAAAGCAATGGCTGGAGTCTACTGCATTTCATTCATCTTTCTGTTAGTTAGAGCCTTCTACAAGTAATCCTTTTTAGAGTCACTGAACACCAGCTTACCACTTGATAGTAGAAGATAGAAGGGAGGTAGATGAAGAGAGAATAGAGTGGATAAGAAAATCTCACAAACCAACATAACTCCCTCCAAACCAGATTACAAGCATTGTATATGTTAGAATGCAAACCAGCCAACTATCATAAATTCATAATGAACAGAACAGAACAGAACAGAACAACAACGTTAACTATTTCTCTTCTACCTTTAGTTTACACCTTATAGTAGCTCTACATAATATTTTTGTATATGTCTGATTGTAGAGGAAAGTAATTGCAACTCGATTAGTATTGCATAAAAATTTCTGTTGCCAACAATGAGATGAGGGAGCAGTGCAATTCTACTTGGATTTTATAGGCTCCAGTAACTGCTACACTCTAATTGGATATGTTTCGCATCTGTCATTCCCTTGGTGTTACTCAGAAGCTTTTTTTCCAGTCCTGTGTTGCCTAACCTTGAGTCTCTCAGGTCACCTAATAAATAATACTCTGTCATGCGACGAATTATATCTTCTGCAGGCAGTTCATTCAGGTGCAGATCTTGAGTCTGCTATTTCAAACTGTATGGGTTATAAAACCGAGGTAACAAAAGTAACTGAATTATGTTTTCAAGGGTATGATTTTGTACTTAAAATAATAGGTCTCAATATTTAAGGCCGTATTCAATTTTTCTGCAGGGTCAAGGCTTCATGGTTGGGGTGCAGATAAATCCAGTGCCTGGCTTGCCATCTGGTTTTCCAGTAATTCTTTTTAACTTTATTTGAAGCTGTTTATGAAGAGTAATATCTTCTGGATGTTGGACTAAGTTGTATGATGTTTTTCCCAAGCAGGAGTTACTTCAATTTGTTCAGGATCACATTGAAGTTAAGGATGTAGAACCGCTTCTTGAGGTTTATGCACCTTCAGTTCGGTTAATAGCCATTTTTATTTGCACTTATGTCCTTACTTATGTTTTAATGCCTTTCCCCATGATTTTGCATTAGGGTTTGCTAGAAGCTCGGCAAGAACTTCGACCGCTAATGAATAAGCATCAAGATCGTCTAAGAGATCTTTTATTTTTGGATATTTCCCTTGATTCTACCGTGAGGACAGGTGTGGAAAGGGGATACGAACAATTAGATACTGCTGGACCAGAGGTAACGTTTGTTCCAAGGGTCTCGTTATGATCAAACTATACTCACCAATTTATTTAATTGATTACATAAATTAAAGTTCTTTTATTATATTTTAATATGGTCGATCAGCTGATTCATGCTTCATGCAGAAAATCATGTACTTCATCTGTATGGTTCTTGAAAATCTTGCTCTTTCATGGGATGACAATGAAGATCTAATCTACTGCTTGAAGGTATATATATTTTTGTTGCATATTTTGGCGATACAAATTTCTTGCTCGTCGGTATTTTCACAATTTTAGATGCAGAATCTGGTCCATAAAGCTTATATTTGTGATATATTAGCTAAAAAAGATTTCACCTATTAGTGAAGCGTGGAATTGTACACTGCTTATTTTCGATAAGGAGATCGACTCTTTGTTAACATGGAAGTAGTTATCCAGTTGTATATGCAAAGTAATATTAAGTGAATGATTTGATGGGTTTTTTCATGCCCTTTATATTTACTTTTTATGATATAGTCTCTTGGTCAATTACGTGGTTTATTTTGCTTTAAAATAATGTGGGTAGTTCTTTCATCAATAGTTATTAATGATTATACTCTGAGAAACAATAATTTGAGTTTGCCTTATGCAAATTAAGTATTTCAATACTGGTTATACGAAGCTCATGACAGCACTGGAAGTTCATAAATGATGTTATGTTGATGTAAAATGTAAACATCTTAGACGTCATAGCTCTTCATAGACAGTCTAACTTACGAATAATATTAAGCATTTCAGTACTGGTTATACGAAGCTCATGACAGCACTGGAAGTTCATAAATGATGTTATGTTGATGTAAAATGTAAACATCTTAGATGTCATAGCTCTTCACAGACAGTCTAACTTACGAATAATATTAATCACTTTTTTATATTTCAATTCTTGCTCTTCAAGGGTTGGAATCATGCCTTAAGCATGTGCAAGAGTAAAGACGCGCATTGGGCACTGTATGCAAAATCAGTCCTTGATAGAACACGTCTTGCGCTCGCGACCAAGGCAGAGTGGTACCAACAAATTCTGCAACCATCAGCAGAGTACCTTGGATCGCTACTTGGGGTGGAGAGATGGGCTGTATGTCCTTTCTCTGACATTCATTCATTTTTGTGTAGCTTACTGCCTTGTTTCAGACTTCTGAAAATTTCCACTTGCAGGTAGAAATATTCACTGAAGAAATTATCCGTGCTGGATCTGCTGCTTCACTGTCCTCTCTTCTTAATCGATTGGATCCAGTCCTCCGAAAGACAGCTAATCTTGGAAGGTTAATTGATCATGTTTGTTGAACTTTAATAAGAAGTTTCTGTAGCCATCTTTATTGAGCATGGTTTATACTGTCATAGCATTGTTCAGCTGCAGTGATAACCATCTTACCCAATTATTGCACACTGGGAACAGTTGGCAGGTTATTAG
>JANTPZ010140374.1:10165-32912 GCA_025593235.1 Vachellia pachyceras | reverse complement strand
ATTTTATCAAATACTATATAATTCACTGGATTTTCCATATTTTTCTCCAAATTTTTGAAGAGCTCCTTGTACCTTAAATAATTACTTTTCCCTTTTTTTACCCTTCAAAATTATATAAATAAAAATCTAATTTGAATTTGGAAAATCCGTGTTTCGTTATTGTGATCCGTAAGTAGAGATCTATCTATTGGGCATCTGTAAATTTTCTGATATTTTGGTCAACTGGTTGACTTTTGACTTTGACTTTGACTTTTTCTTTGTCAAATGACCAAAATGCCCTTCAACTTTCTCATAATTACCATTTTGCCCTTACTTTATCTACTTTTTCCAAAATTACTATTTTGCCCTTACCTTTGATACTAAAAGACCTTTATGCCCTTGGTCTTTTATTAAATGACATGTGGGTCCTTTCCTATAATGTTTCCCATCCTTATTTTTCTTCTAGGGCAAAAATACTTAATTTTGGAATTCACACGGAACTCCGTGCCTGAACTTTCGGCCCTTAATCTTTCTTTCTTTTTGAGCCATCTACTTCTCGTCTCTAATTCATCATTTTAATCCTCATATTAGCCTTTATTTCACTTAGCATGAAAATTATGGATATTACACAAAGGATCGAAGTTTAAATTATAGAGCTCGTCTAGAGGAGATAGATACTAGAAACCTAGACGTCATAAATTGATTATGCTGAGTGTAACCTGGAAATGAATACCCAGGGATCATAGAACTATACTTCTCCTCAAGGATGAAGATTTTATTTAACCAAATATAAAGGGTCAGAGAGGTCTTTGAGCTTTATTAGCCACAGAAGCATAGTAAGGACTTTCTCCTCATTTGAGGCTGAATTTAAAGAGTCCCTTAGTGATATTCCGATTGTCAGAGTCCCTGGAAGTATTTCTTGAGGAAATCAACGGATTGCCTCTAGAGAAAAAGGTGGAGTTTGCCATCGATCTAGTACTAGGAACAAACCGAATATTGATGACTTATTGAATCAGCTAAGTGGTGCCAAAGTATTTTCAAAGTTTGATCTTAGATCGGGCTATCACCAGCTCTGAATTAGAGCTGAGGACAATTTCCAAAATGGCTTTTTAGACCAGATATGAACAATATGAGTTCTTAGTAATGCCATTTGGTCTGACGAATGCCCCTACAGTTTTCATGGATTACATGAATCGTATGTTTTGGCAATACCTAGATTAATTTGTCGTAATCTTATAGATAATGTTATAGTGTACTCTAGATCTTTAGAGGAGCATGAAAGGCATCTGAGAATTGTATTAACTATTTTAAGCGAAGAACATTTATACGCGAAGTTCAGTAAGTGTGATTTACGGTTACCAAAGTTTTATGACATGTGATCTCTCAGGAAGGAGTCACAGTAGACTCAAACAAGGTAGAAGCAGTGCTAAGATGGAATCTACCTAGGACAGTAACAGAAGTGAAATTTCTAGGATATGTGATCTCTCAGGAAGGAATTGAAGTATTGAGATGGAATCTACCTAGGACAATAACCGAAGTCAGGAGCTTTCTGGGCCTAATAGTTATTACAGATGATTTATACAAATCTTTTCTCGGATTGCCTTGTCGTTAACTAAGCTCACTAGAAAGAACCAACCTTTTTGTGTGAAGAGAAATATGAGGCCAGTTTTCAAGTGTTAAAGAGAAAGCTAACATTGACCCTTGTACTAGTAATCCTTGATCTGAAAGAGACCTATGTGGTCTATAGTGATGCTAGCAAGCACAGATTTGTGAGAGGGGAGAGTAGTAGCTTATGCCTCACAATAGTTAAAGCCTCATGAATATCCCACACATGATTTGGAGCTAGCGGCAATAGTTTATGCTCTAAAGATATGGAGGCAATACTTATATGGAGCAACCATTGAGATGTACTGTGATCATAAAAGACTCAAGCATTTGTAAGATTAGAAAGAGCTGAACTTGAGACAGAGACGCTGGATGTAGTTGCTCAAGGGCTATGACTATTGGATTAAGTATCATCGAGGTAAAGTGAATGAAGTTGCCAATGCATTAAGCAGAGGGGTAGTGCTGGTGGCTTTGATGTTAAGCTGACATAGAGGCCAAATCGATAGTTATAAGATAAGACGAGGCCAGAAATAAAAGTACAGAAAAAGGAGATGTCAGTGGAATGAAGAGACCCTGGTCAGATTAGTCCTAAGGCTTTGAGATTTCTAAGAATATAAGCCAAGGACATAAATGTCATTAAGTATAAAGACCAAGGGCAGTATGGTCATTTGATGAAAATGGCTAAACCAGTAGTCCAAAGTCAAGTTAGAGGTCACGGATAGAAAGTACGGAAAAAGTTGACGCTATTGGGCCGGAAGTCGCAGAATCAGATATGGCCCGGTGGATGGAAGTCGGTAAGAACTTTAAAGTTAAGCGTGCTCACCCTGGAGAAATTTTAGGATGGGTGACCTCCTGGGAAGTTGCCCCAAGAATCAGAAACCAACAGATCAACGGCCAAAAGGTTAAGGGCAAAATGGGAAATTATGAAAAGTTAGGCTGTGAAAGGGCATTTTGGTCATTAAGCGAAAGTGTAAGGGCATTTTGGTCATTTGACAAAGTCAAAGTCAAAGAGTCAAATAGTTGACCAAAAATCAGAAAAATTAACAGATGCCCAAAAGATAGAGCAGAACTCGCTGATTACCAGAGATTCAACCGATTGTTGAAATTCGGTCTAGATGATGAATGATGGAATTTTAAAGATTTGATGATTGAAAATATTTCTTTAAGGTATCATGAGTTCTCTAAGACTAAAAACCAGAGTCTAGAAAGATTCAGTGAAATCGATAGTATTTTACAAAATTATTGCCCAAAGTAAGATTAAGGCGATTTTCCTGAAAATGAGGAAAAGGCCTGAAAAATCACCAAAAATATAATTTATTGCAAAAATTAACTTGGGACATCTAGAAGGTATTCTGGGGAAAGAAGAAGGGCTAGAATATCAATGGAAAATATAGAAAATTATAAGGCCCTAAAAATGATTTATTCTAAAATAGCTCGTTTCAGGAAATTTTAGACAGGATAAAGTAATCCTGTTAAATATCATCGGATTAAGGGATAATTTGAGGATGATGATTTTAATATATTCAAGAGGGAATTATGGAGATTAAATGAGGAGGAAAACATCTCCAGAAAAGTGGAGAAAGATTTATTGGAATTAAGTTACTTTTACCAGTGAAAGTTGGAATCGGTAGAAGTAACCGAAGGGAGTTTGGTTTGGTTAGAGTAACCAAACCCTAAACAGATTTTTCCCTCCCCATGTGCAGCCATTATTACTCACTTGAAGGGCCAATAAGAAGCTAGCACATATGGGAAAGATGGCTTAATCTCAACCCTTGAGATTAAACTTAGTAACTAAGTTTTCATCCTAGCCCTTAATCTTTTATGAAGGGATTTTTTTATAAACCATCTCTTCTCTTCCTCTCCTCATTTTGGGCATGAGTTGCAGCTGGAAAATGAGAGAAAGAAGACTCCATTCAAGCCTCCAAGAAGAAGAGAAAAGCTTGAGGAAAAGTTAAGGTAAGAGAGCTTACCACCCAAACTTATACATCAATCTCTTCCTCTCAACTTCCTCTACCTTTCTATCGGTTTAGATTTTTGATTTTGCCTCTCTTTTGGTGGCTGGAAAGTTAGGGTTCATGAGATGAAAAATTAGAAAGAGAGGGATTTAGAGGAAATAATTGGTTGCAAAACACTCCTTGCATGTTAAGGAGAAGATTGATGTATGTATTGCTTGGGTTTGATGTTTGTATGAATTTTTGGAATCTCAAACCCTAAGGGGAGATGCTGTCCAATTTTATATTTGATGAGCAAGAGTTGTTTTTGAGCTAAATAATCCATGAGAAGTGTTTTGGGATCAAGAATATGTTGTTACATATGATGAAAGTTTGAAAAATCATTTTCTCCTTTCATGGACAGATTTTCGTCCAGACCTGTATGGTATAGGAGGAGTGTGATTTTGATGATTTTGATCTTCCATTGAGTTTAGAAGGCAAAATTGTGTAGGGTATAAGTGAGAAAAAGTTTTGGGAAGCATTTAAAGTCATAAGAGCAAGTTTCAAAATCTTAAAGGGTGTTTAAAGGAGCATTAAGGGTCATATTGCGTTTTTGCAAGATTTCTTGTTTTGTGATGGCTGGAAATTTATGATTATGCTCTTAAATGATGTTTAGGAGATTGAGAAGCCAAAGAACCTATTGGGAAAGACCATCAAGAGAGGTTTAAATCCTAAGGAAAAGCTAAAGAGACAAGGTAGCAAGACCTTCTAACCCTAAGCTTAATTGCTTTGAAAATGTGTATGAATTATGCATGACTTGTGTTGAAAATTTGTGATGATTGAAAGTGTGAATGTGTACTATTGTATGCTATGGTCATATGCATTTCATTGTTACATGTTGCACTTTTATGAATTCACACTTATGTTGAAAGTTGTCATGCAATTTTATAATGTGTGTTAGAAAGTTTTGCTACTGGGATTTCCAAAAATCTCACCCTCCCCCACTAACCATTTTTAAGTGGAAGCACATCAAAGGGTAAGGAGAAGATGCTTGATACTTGAAGCAAAGTTTGATGTGTATTAATGTGGATTGTGTTGTAGACTATATGTTGTTATGTATTATAGTTGTAATGTGACATGTAATGTAACTTGGGAATGTATCATGGACTTATGATAATTTGTGGATGCATTAAGAGTACCTAATAATATAGGTTAAAATAGTTAAGAAAAGTTTAGAAATCAAAGTGATAAGTTATGAAGCAGGGCTGAAATTTGACCAAGTGCTGGAAGTAAAGTTGGTCATTTTCCCTAATTTTCCCTGTCAGGAAACAGAGTAATTGAACTTCAAATGAGTTGAAATTTTTTGGAAAACTATTTCACGTTGCAAGGTTTAAAATGAGCCAAAGATCACTGGAATTGGAATTTTGTACAGAAAGTTATGACTGTTCAAAGTTGACGAAAAATCATAGAAAATCCTGGGAAAAATGAAAAATTACATATGAACAATACATTTTTACAAATAAATATGCACCATTTGGACAAGTTACTGTTCAAATGAGTATTTTTCCCTCATAAAAGAATTTGTAAGCTTCAAATAGAAGTTAGAACCACTCAATTTTGATTTTTCTAGAATTAGTTATGAATTTTCAAAGTTGTCCCGTAAAACTGTGAATAGTAACTTCCTTAAAAATGAAAGTTTTAATTTTGGGTCCTTTTCACAATGTAAGATGTTTGAGGCCATTAATTGGTTCCAACTCATCATAATGGAAGTTAAGAGGGATAAACAAGAGGTGTCACAAAATTCAAATAAGTAATTGATCATGGCAGTTTTACCCTAAAATATGCTAATCAGAAATATAAGCTCTTACTTGTTAATTAAGCACAATCAAGATCACAATGGGTCAAAAGTGTAATAATTAAAAACCTTCAAAATTCCAGCAAAACTACCAATCAATTATAGCTCAATCAATGTATCTCATCTCAATATCTACAGCTTAATTGGCACTAAGGGTTTGTATTCAGACCCATTATCACACTGGAGAACCTTGATTTTGAGGTTAATTTGGTTTTCAACTTGTTCCTTAAAGTGATCGAAGGCATTCACAGTCTCTCCTTCATCTTTTAAAAGATAAAGCCAGGTATACTATTATAATCATCAACAGAATGAATGTAATAACAGTATCCATTCGAAGATTGAACTATAGAGGGTCCCCAAAGGGTAGAATTCACCAAATCTAGAGGAGAAGCATGAGAAACATATTTTAAAAATGAAAATAACTTTAATTTCCTGTATTAATAGGCTTCACATATTGAATTTCCATCAAAATACACTTTCACATTACATTTGGTCAAAATATGTTTTAAAATTCTATCACTTGGATGTCGTAATTTAAAATGCCATAAAATAAAATCACTCTCCCTTGAAGAAGTTACTACTGTGACATGAGCTTCGGGATGTTTTTAAATAACACTAGGTACTGGATACATTCATTGACTTCCACTCCTTCCACTATTTTTTATCCTATCTTCTTGTCCTTCACAACACATACTTTGTCAGTAAAATGAATATCAACTTAATTATCCTTAGTATGTTTGTGGAACTAAGCAAATTATTAGTACCTAAAGGAATAAGCAATACATTATTCAAAAGTAGCTCATAATTAGAGACAGATGAAGATGTTGATCCTACTAATCTTGGCCTTTTGACCAGTACAGGTGGATAGATGAGACTTACCTAGTGGTGTGAATGTATCCAATTGATTAGGGTCAAGAGTGATGTGGAAATTTGCTCCACTATCCATGTACCATAAAGGATATGCAGCTGAACGTGGGGTTGCATACATCGCCTGAGGTGATAAATAATCATAGCATGTAAGGTGCGAGGTGCCAATGAAAAACAATGGGTGGTTGAAAGGTGTTATCAAAGAAAAAATAGCAATCTCCCTTAAGGTGGCCAGTGCATTCATAGAGATGGCAATATGGGCATCCACTACTTGGTCCACTCAGAAAACCCTCTCTTCGGCCATTAGGAGGTCCATCATGCGACCATGACTGCCCCCATACAAAGTATGCCAGTGAGAGTGTTTGGTAGAGCCACAATCAGGAGCACAATGAAAAGAAAAATCCTCTCAATGGGTGATGTTGGCAGATGGTTGGATCTTGAGATTAGAGATCTCAGAGGGAGAAAACAAAAGTGGCTGCCTGGATGAAGCTAAGAAGGTGAAGAGAAAAGGGGAAGCAGATGAGTTTTTCTAGTACTTTTCACCAAAATTATTATTAAATCAAATATAACAATTAAATTTATTTTTATCATTATTAATGCCATAGAAAACAAAGTCTTATAGTCTTCATCTATATTCCACTCCCTATCATTTCATTACATTCGCTCTAATCTAATGAACCAAATAGGCATCAAATGTCCTCCCTTGAGCACATGACCTTAAGGAACATTTCTGCATAAAAAAAGACTAAGTAACCTAAGCTAAAGAACACTCATGTTAAAGTTCACTATCACATTTGACCATTGTAATATCCGTGTTTTTACTATTGACTGAAATAAAGGCTAAATCGATAACTATTATGTGAGACAGAGCTCATAGATAGAAAGTCCAGAAAATAAGGAACATAATAGGCCAGAAAGATTCTTAATAGATAGGCCTAAGATACCGAAATTTGTAAGAACTTTAAAGTTAAGCGTTCCAGGGGTAGGAGCAATTTCAAGATGGCTGACCCCCTGGGAAGGGACCTATTTGTCATTAGATAAAAAGACTAAGGATATAAAGGTCTTTAAGTATAAAGAGTAAGGGTAAAGTTGGAATTTTGGAAAAATAGAGAAAGTAAGGGCAAAACGGTAATTATGAGAAAATGGAAGGGTATTTTGGTCATTTGACAAAGTCAAAGTCAATTGTTGACCAAAAATTTTCAGATGCCCACTAGACAGAGCTCGAATCGCAGAGCATAACCGTGAATCCCAGATTTTTCAGATTCGGACTGGATTTCTGTCTATATAATTTTGAAGGGCAAAAAGGGGGAAAATAATTATTTAAGGTACTAGAAGCTCTCCAAGAATTTAGGCAAAAATATGGGAAAATCCAGTGAATTTTATAGTATTTAATAAAATTATTGCCCAGTGTACGATTAAGGCAATTTCCCCGAAAATCAGGAAAAAGACCTGAAAATCCCTGAAATATAATTTATTTTAAAAATTAATTTTGGAAAATCTAGAGGGCATTTTAGGAAAAGAAAAAGGGCTAGAGAATCAGTAAAAAATGTAGTATTTTTGAAGGTCCTAAAAGAATTTTACCCTCCGATTGTACGTTTTCAAGGATTTTGGACATGATAAATAAATCCTACAAAATTTGAGGGAGTCAAGGGGTATTTTGGGGATAATAAATTTATTATATTCAAGTGGAAGTTATGGAGATTAAATGAGGAAGAAAATATCTCCAGAAAAGTAGAAAAAGATTTACCGGAATAAAGTTACGTTTACAGGTAAAAGTAACCGAATGGGATGCAAGCACTTTTGAAGGGCCAATGAGAAGCATCGTTACTCACTTTTGAAGGGCCAATGAGAAACAAGCACTTGTTGGATGTGTGGCTTAATTTACACCCTTAGATTATACTTAATTAGCAAGATTGCATCTTAGCCCTCAAACCATTTATATGAGGATTATTAAAACAACAATTCCCCTCCATCTTCAGCTATTTTGGCCGATATTTGCAAGACTTGAGAGGAAGAGATGCCATTTTCACTCCAAGGAAGAAGAGGAAAAACTCAAGAATTTCAAGGTAAGAGAGATTACTGCCTTAATCTATATACTAATCTCTTTCTTGTAACCTCCTCTTCAACTTCCATGGTTTCAAATTTTGATTTGGTCTCTCTTTCTCAAGTTCCATAGCTAGGGTTCTTGAGAGCTAAAGTGAGAAAGAGGGGGATTTAGAACCATTAAGTTGTTGCAAGAGTCTCCTTGAGTTGTAAGGAGCATATTGATATATATGTTGTTGTTGATTGAGTTGTTTTTGGTGATTTTGTGAATTTGGTAAATCATGAAAATATAGGGGAGGTGTTGCCCAATTTTCTACTTGAAGTAGGAGAGTTATAAACAAGCTTTACCATACATGAATGTGAGCTTGAAAGCAAGAAAATGATGATAGAAGTTGACAAATCCATGTTGGTGAAAGTGTGTGAAGTGTCTCGGCCTAGCTGGAAAAATTGGGAAGATGAATTGTTTTGATGATTTTGATGCTTCCAATGGATCCAAAATGATTTTTTGTGTAGGGAATAAGTGGCTCCAAGTTTATGGAAGCATTAGAAAACCATAAAGACAAGTTTGATGTTCTAGGGCTTATGAAATTCAAGGGAATGGTTAAAGGGATTTTGTATTGTTTCTTGTATTGGAAATGGCTCATGTTTGATGGCCATTATATTGTCCATTCTGTAGGCAAAGAATTGGTACAAGAGGGTGATTTTCCAAGTGATCAAGAAAGTTGCAAAGTAAAGAGCAAAGTTAAGAAACAAAGGTAGCAAAGTTTTCTAACTCTATCTAACATTATTGTGAAATTATCTTAATGATGTGCATGAGTTTATTATACTTATGACATTGTTGAAATGTGTTTATGAGTGATATGATGCTATGGCCATATGCATTGATATGTGCTTGGTACACATTTTACATTGTTATACATTTCTTTATGAACTTAAAGCATGTCATGCAATTTTCTATATATGTTAGTAAGCTTTGCTATTGGGATTTCCAAAAAATCTCACCCTCTCCCACTAACCAATTTTTAGGTGCAAGTTCTTCAAAGGGTAAGGAGAAAATTCATGATGCATGAAGCAAGGAATTTGTCATGATTATATATATGGAATTATGTTGTAAATGTTATGACATTTTGGGACTTTCATGTTATGTAAAATGTATTATGAACCTATGTATGTTTGGTTGATATGTGATGGTTAAGGACTCCTAATTGCATGATCAAACATGATTAAATGAGGTTTAAGAGTTAGGGTTTTAAAAAGAGAAGTTTGAAAATAAAAAGTTTGGCCAAGTGTTAAAATGAAGTTGGTTAAATCCCTAACTTTGACCTATTGGGAAACATAGCAAATGGACTCCAAATGAGTTGAAATTTTACACAAAAGTATTTCACATTGCAAGCTTTAAAAAAGCCAAAGAACACTGAATTTTAAGTTTTTAACAGAAAGTTATAACGTTCCAAAGTTTGAAGAAACTCGCTGAAAAACCTGGGAAAATAAAAAAATGACCAAATGAACAGTGCATTTTCACGAATTAAACTGTATCAATTGGGAAAGTTAATGACTCAATGAGTATTTTTCCCTTATAAAGGAACTTATAAGCTTCAATTAGAAATTGGAAGCAATCAATTTTGATTTTCCTATAATTAGTTATGAATTTTCAAAGTTGGTACAAAAAGCTGTGAATAGTAACTTTCAAAAAGTTGGAAGTTTTCAAATTGAACCTTTTGGACTTTTTGATCAAATTGAGGCTTCCCTTTGGTTCCAAATCATTATAAAGTGAAGCTAAGGGTAAGATTAAGGTGTGTCACAACCATCACCATATTACTGCTCAAGCATTCAATATTTTGCTCTTATTGCAATAGCCATGATTCAAGTAGATCAAGTCTCCATTCTCATTGTTTAAGGGTGGCAAGATAAAATAGAGTACTTGTAATATTCCAAATTTTAGTGACTGGAAAGGAAGGCTAAACGAAGGGTCGCAGATCAATAAATGGTCTAGAAAGTGAAAAGAGATAAAAAGAAATCCTGAGTTGCCATTTTTGCCAATAAAGAAAACGTAAGGGCATAATGGTTATTTTTGAAAAGATAGGGACATAAGGTTATTTTTTAAAAGATAGGGACATAATGGTCATTTTTAAAATGGTAGAGACAAAATGGTCATTTTGAGAAAGACCAATGGCATTTTGATAATTATGAAAAAGTCCAAGAGCATTTTGGTTAAATTTGACCAAAATACCAGAAAAATTTTTAAGGCACCATTTGATAGAGAAATATTCACTGATCAACAATTGAGGCTCAGTTTAGGTTAAAATGACCTATGTTTTTGTTGCTGAAATTTTATTTGTTATTTAATTGTTGGCTATTTAAATCAATAATAAGTACAAAATGATTATTTAAAATAACTAAAGGCCTCGAATGTCTGACTTCAAAACAAGGAAAAATAGCTTGAAAATTCTAGTATTTTATAAAAATGGTTTTTAGGGGAAAGTGAGAAACAATTTCCTCGAACGAAAGGAAAAGGCCCGGAAAAACCCTAAATTAGGGTTTTTTTAAAAAAATTAATTGAAGGTTTTCCAAAAAGCCATTTGAGAAAAGAAAAGGTATGAGAGAGTATCAGGAAGCATTTAGGAATTTTTTGTGACCTCAAATCAGGTTAACAATCAGAAAATTTCCTGAACACATTTTCAAAAGTATAAAGTAACTTTATTGAAACATAATGCTTCTAAAAGTAAAATTTTCATAAATGTGCTATGCCACAAGTAATGGTTATATTTAAAGACAAAAAAAGAGAAGTAAATATCTCAAACAAGTGGTAGAATTTATCATAACAAATTTACTTTATCAATCTAAGTTATACAGGATTCAAGGACACTTGTCACAATTTTAATTTAGCACATGTGGGCATTATTTTCTTCTCACTTTTAGCCTATTAATGTCAACCAATAAGTGCATAACAAGGGGCAAATGTGTTACCCAAATATCAACCCTTAGATCACAAGTTTAATGCAAAATTAAATCATAACCTTTGGATTATTTTGGCAACTAAAGCCACATTAAAGCCAATTTCCTTCATCAATTTTAGCCACATTTCGTGCCAAACTAGACCCAAAAGAGTAAGAGGAGTTGCAGCTATGAAAGCTTAAGAGGAAGAGCGAAAATCTCCAAGAAATCCAAGGTAAGTTGAGTTTAGATGTAGTCTTTTGCATATTCTTGCTCTTTAGACCTTTCTCTTCACTTCTATCAGTTTAGTTTATTGGATTATGCTTGATTTTAGTTGCTAGAAAGTTAGATTTTTGGTGAGAGAAAATGAGAAAGAATGTGATGTAGATCAGATAATTGATACCAAACAACTATATGTAAGTTAAGGAGTTGATTGGTGTGTGTTTTATGTTGGATTTAAGCTTGTATGAATTTTGTGTTAGATATAATTAGTTTTGATGATGTCAAATATAAAAAAGTAAAAAAATTTATAATACATATTGAATTTCTACTATATTTGTGCATTCTTTTAATTGGAAGATGATGTGGTTAAATAACTCAATTTAAATGTTAAAATGTTTCAAATAGATGTTATATCATCATACATTGAGTTATCGATCATCTAAACTTCATTTGGATGGTCAAAACTATTTCTTGAATATTAAAATTGAGTTTGATGAGTTTCTAGAGCTTCCTGAAGCAAAACTTGAAGTAAAACTTGAGTTTTGGGTTGAAGAACTCAAGTTTCAAGATCTTAGAGTCAAAACTTGACTTTTGGGTTAAAGAACTCAAGTTTCAAGATCTTAGAGTCAAAACTCAAGTTTTGGATTATCAAAACTCGAGTTTAAGCTCCTATGTTAACTTTTAGCTCAATGTATGTTTAGTATTTTGATCATATCTCCCAAATCACAAATCTGATTGATATTAAACCAATTTTGTATGAAACTAGACTCCAAATTCAGTTTATAGACACCTAGAATAACATCAAATAATTTCATATGAAGGAGATATAAATTTCTAAACATTGTGGTCGAATTTAATACTTTATCATTGAGCTTTGCTTATTATATCTGTCATATCTTTATTTATATAACAGCTTTGGAATTGATTCTTGTTTCATATGAATCGAGAGAGTACAGGGATTTCTATTGATATATTATTTGCAAAGTTTAGATTTGAATCGAGAGAGTTATGGGCATTGCAATTTCAGCCCTGTGCTGAAAGCTAGACATGATCTATGCAAGTTTAAAACTCGAGTTTCATGTTAAGAATGGATATTTTGCACGATAAATTCAGTAAAACTCGAGTTCTAAATCTTCAAAACTCAAGTTTCACAACTTTTTCACAAAACTTGAATTGAAAACTAGAAGTTTTGACTGGAAGTTTCACAAAACTCGAGTCCTGCTATTTTCCAAACTCGAGTTCCATACCTTGCAAAATTATATCAGTTCAAAAAATTGATGTTCAAACTCAAGTCCTTACTAGAAGTTTTTTAAAACTTGAGTTCCTGATATTCTGAACTCAAGTCTCGAGGATCTTTTCAACTGAACAGTTTTTCACATGTTTTAGAACTCGAGTCATATTTTCTTCAACTTGAAGTTTTACAATTGTACTAAAAAACTTAATATCCAAACTTCAAGTTTCAAACAAAAGTTTTTAAATTTTTTTTAGAACTTTCATTGCAAACTCAAGTCCCAAATGAAATTTTCTCAAAACTCAATTTCTGTTTATGAAAACTGGAAGGTTGGGACCTTGAATCTGTTGGGTTGAAACTGAATTGAAAAACAGGGTGCGTGAGACTCCTTTTTAGTGCGTGTTGTAAGGGGAGTGTAAATCTCAATTGTAAAGGCCCGGTGCGCCTAGATTGTTGTTGATTAGTGGATTTGGAAATCTCATAGGACTGGACGTAGGCCCAGTAGATTGAACCATGATAAATCGCTCATGTTCAATTTTTTCTCTGCCTTTCTCGGTGACACTGTTTAATTTATGTGATTGTGTTTTTAATTTTTAAAAGTGACAAATTCACCCCCTCTTGGTCAAATCCTACACTAACATTTGGTATCAGAATAGGTCTCTTGTGTAAAGAACTTAACGGTTTCAAGAGACATCCGTGGCAGGATTTGGCGAACACATTATAGCCGATGGAGTACAATCACCAAACCACCAGCGTTCAACAGCCAAAAATTCTCATTCTGGAAGATCAAATTCAAAAAATTCATTCTGGCTACTGACTTTGATTTGTGGGATGTTTTTGAGATAGGAAACAATGTGCCATTAAAGAAGGAAAAGGACCAGTTGATTCCTAAGATGAAAGCAGAGTTTGATGAAGAAGATAAGAAGAAGATGTTGTTAAATAAAAAAGTTGTTTTGATGCTATAAGCATCATTAAATGAAGATGATGTCTTCAAAGTCTGCACTCTAACTTCGATAAAACACACGTGGGAAGCATTGGAGATAGCTTATAAAGGCACAGAAGTAGTAAAGAGAGCAGAGTAAACATGCTAACCATTGAGTATGCTTTACTCAAAATGAAGAATGACGAGACAATTGCAGAATTTCAAATGCGTCATACACATCTCATCAACAAATTGGTTGCTCTCAAGAAAATATGATCAACGCTCCTAAGTGAGAAAGATTCTCAATGTACTATCAAACAAATGGGAGGCGAAGGTAAAAGCAATTGAAGAATCCCATGGAAAGTTGATGACATCTGTGGCAGCATTGTTTGGAAGCCTTACTGAGTATAAGAGCGAGCAAAATTTTAAGAAAAAGTTGTCCAACATTGAAGAAAAGAAGAAAAGTGGCTAGCTCCCAAAACTGTAAAAGAAAAGGAGAAAGAATCAGAAACAAAGGATGATGAAGAGGAAGAAGGTGAAGTAGAAGACGAAGAACTTGCGTTGGTTATTTAAAAGTTCAGAAAAATGTACATAAGGGATTAAAACACCATACGACCACAAAAAGAGGGATCAAGAAGGATCGTGTGTTATGAATGTAACAAGCCTGGTCATGTTTAAGCTGATTACCCACTACTTGCCAACCAGAACAAAGAAAAAGAGAAAGAGAAGAAGAAATTCAAATCCTTTAAAAAGAAGAAGGCGTACGTGTCGGGCATATGGGGAATAGTTTATCCGATGAAGAAAGTGAAGCAGAAGAAGAAGCAAATCTCTGCCTGGTAGCACAAGAAGATTCAGAGATAGAGGAGGTAATACCCATAAACCCAGTTATGATGAATTGTGATCAGATATGATGATATGCATGATGAATTATTAAAATTTGCAAAGGAATTATCTTTTCTTAGGAAGAAAGTAAAGGAGTTTGAAAAACCAATTGTTGAACCAGTGTTATTCATACATGCTCAAACTGTGATGTTTTAAAGACTGACAATGAGAAACTCATGAAAACTCTTGAAAGATTCATGAAGGGCAGTGAAATGTTACAAGTTATTTTGAAAAGTCAAAGAGTTATAAATGATAGAATTGGAATAGGATATGATCCCAGAAATGATTTTCAAAAGGGAAAGAAAAAGAACGGCAATAAGAGTTATTTGAAATTTTTTTTAAAAAATCTATGCATGCATATGAGCCATTTGTATTTTGTAGTTATTGTAACAGAAAAGGGCATAGGACTACATCTTGTTACTTTAGGAACAATAGAGCCCTAGGAACTTATAAATGGGTGCCTAAAGGAACTTATATTCTAAAGGTTATAAGTACTAATACAAAAGGACCCAACAAGACTTGGGTATCTAAATCAATTAAATGATTCTTTTGCAGGTTTGTCTCAGAGCATCCAAGTCAAGTAAATGGTACATCAATAGAGGATGCTCAATACATATGATAGGTGACAAAAATAAGTTTGTCATCCTTAAAGCAAAAGAAGAAGGAAAAGTAAGCTTTAAAGGACACCAATCTAGAAGAATTATTTGAAAGTCAGCAATGCAAATGGAGCACCTGTAAAGGATGTCTATCAAATGGAAGGATTGTATCACAATATACTAAGCATGAGTTAAAGTGTTGATAAGGACAATTGGGTGATATCTGATTCACAAGAATGCTTTATCATCAACAAGAAGGATCTACCCATCAACAAAGAGAAGTTGAACATCCAACTCCAAGCTCCTAAGGACGGTAACTACTATACCATTAATTTAGAAAATACTTTTAGTAACTCATGTTTAATTAGTCAAGCTGATGAGTCAGCTTAACCGGTTAATCAAGAATGAATTAGTTCAAGGTCTTCCAAAGTTAAGTTTCAAAATGCGTGCCAAATGAGAAAGCAAATAAAATCATCTTTTAAAACCAAGAAAGAAATTTCCACAAAGAGGCCACTTGAACTACTTCATATGGATTTAATGGGACCAGCTAGAGTTAAGAGTTTAGGAGGAAACTTTATACTTTAGTTATTGTTGATGCTTTTTCAAGATTTAATTAGACTATATTTCTTGCTTCAAAGAGTAAAACGTTTGAATTATTCACTATATTTGCCAAAAAGGTCCAAAGTGAGAAGGGTATATATATTTTCTCTATTAGAACAGATCATGGAGGAGAGTTCAAGAATAGAGACTTTGCATCATATTGTGAGAATGAAGGAATCAGCCATAACTTCTCAACTTAAAGGACCCCATAGCAAAATGGAGTAGTAGAGAGAAAGAATTGAGTACTTGCAGACGTGGCATGGGCTATGATGATAGAGAAGAATGTGTCTCAAGTATTCTGGGTAGATGCTCTTAGCACTGCATGCTACATATCCAATAGAGCCTACATCAGAACATTATTGGCAAGACACCATATGAGTTATTCAAGGGGAAGCAAGCCAAACTTGTCTCATCTGCACGTGTTCGGTAGCAAGTGCTTCATTCACAATAATGGCAAGGATAACCTCATAAAATTCGATCCTAAATCTGATAAAGGTTTATTTCTAGGTTATTCTAATAGAAGTAAAGCATTTAGACTTTTTAACAAATGTACTTGTGTAGTTGAAGAATTTGTGCATGTGGTATTTGTTGAACCTAAACCTCAAACAAAACTTGATTTTAATAAAGAAATTATTGTTCAAAAGGTTTTAAAAATGTGAATAAGGATAGTTCAACTGATGATCAACCAATATATGATTTAGAAAAGGATTGATTAGATGAACATCTTCAATCCCCTCAACCAAGAGCTTGGAAGTACATCCACAATCACCCTATCAATCAAGTGATTAGTGAAGTGAATTAGGGTATACAAACAAACAAAGATTTTTAAATGAGGCTCAATTTTCTGCTTTCATTTTTTAAAATAGAGCCCAAAAGTTTTGAGGAAGCTTTGTCTGACAATGATTGGATTATAGCTATGCAAGAAGAGCTAAACCAATTTGAAAGAAACCAAGTTTGGGACTTGGTACCCTGACCAAATGATCATCCAGTCAATGGTTCAAATGGGTATTTAGAAACAAACTTGATGAATCCAGAGTCATGGTCAGAACAAAGCTAGATTAGTAGCTAAAGGCTACAATCAGGAAGAAGGGATTGATTGTGAGGAGACTTATACTCTAGTAGCTAGATCGAAAGCCGTCTGTATTTTACTTGCTTTTGCTTGCTTAATGGATTTTCAACTTTTTCAAATGGATGTTAAAAGTGCTTTTCTAAATGGTTTTATTAT
This sequence comes from Vachellia pachyceras, assembly GCA_025593235.1. NCBI lineage: Eukaryota > Viridiplantae > Streptophyta > Magnoliopsida > Fabales > Fabaceae > Vachellia > Vachellia pachyceras. The sequence continues at coordinate 16,020 of JANTPZ010140374.1, read as the reverse complement.
GGATGAAGTTTATGTTGAACAACCTCCCCATTTTGAAGCTGTCTCTAAACCAAATCATATTTTTAAACTTAAGAAAGCACTTTATGGACTAAAGCAAGCAACTAGAGCATGGTATGAAAGATTAAGTAATTTCTTAATAAGAAAGGGTTTTGTTAGAGGGAAAGTGGATACCACTTTATTCATTAAGCATTCTAAGTTTGATATGTTAGTAGTACAAATTTATGTTGAGATATTATTTTTGGTGCCACTAACAATGATCTTTACCAATAATTTGCTAAGACTATGGCAGAATTTGAGATGTCAATGAGGGAAAACTCAACTTCTTCCTAGGACTTCAAATCAAGCAAACGAAGTATCTTAAAGAGCTATTGAAGAAGTTTGGTATGAACTAATGCAAGAGTGTAGACACCCCTATGAGCTCTACTACACAGCTGGATGCTAACATCAACGGCAAAGATTATGATATCAAACGATATAGAGGAATGATCGGTTCATTGCTCTATCTCATAGTAAGCAGGCCATATGTTCAATTCAACATTGGGATGTGTGCTGTAACATCCTAAATTTTTTTATAGGATTTAATCATCATCGAGAAATAATTATTTATTTAGAAGATTTAACTATTATTTAGAATTAATACTTTTGATTAAGTATAATTTGTTAGATAGTCATTTGAATCAAAAAGATATTATCCTTGAGGCATATGAATTAGAGAAATAATAAATGAAAAGAAAATAATAATTATTTTTACAAAAAATAATATAATATATAAGAAAATGTTGATGATATATACAAAATATATGTGTGTATAAGATATACAAAAGGATAAGCTGATCTTGAGAAAAGATATGTATATAATATATACATATCTTGATAATACAAATCAGTGAGGATTATGTGTGATATTGTGTGTATAAAAATAATAAAAGCAAAAGAAAGAAACCAAAAAGGGAGAAAGCTGACCACGTGAGGGGTACTATTTAAATGTCCTTCACACGCCCCTCACATTACACATAGAAAAATTAGATCAACCGTTAGAGTTCTCTTCTCCTATCTCTCTCTCGTGTGGCGTCTGCTCCTTTTGGGTGTAGAAGTTATTTTGGGATAAATTAGATTGATTTAATTGTGGTTGATGCTTTTGTAGCTTGTACTTTTGAGCATTTTGGTGTTGAGGTAATCATGGTTAAGTCATTTTATATACTTGCATGGATTGTAAGGCATTTTCGATACCTCAGTTATCTCTATTTTTATATGGTCAATTTTAGTGAAGTGGGAAGTATTTTCTTTATCTATATACATAAAGAATATGTTTGGCTTAGAGATATGTAGTATGAACTATTCATAATTTATCTTTATATGTAATATATTGTGAATCTATGAAATTATGTGGAATTAACATATTAGGTTGCATGGAAGTAGTTGGGTGATCTTGTGATGATGAGACTTGTGTAATGCATTGTGAATTTATCCGTGGTTGTCTCCACTACTGATCATAATGGTAGGATTTATTGTGATTCACACTCAAGTGGGGAGTCGACCTAAACCCAGGAGGGAGGCCAGGATTTATTATGACTCACATTCTAATGGGGAGTCGGCCTAAACCCAGGAGGGAGGCCAGGTTTTATTGTGACTCGCACTCTAGTGGGGAGTCGGCCTATACCCAAGAGGGAGGCCAGGTTTTATTGTGACTCACACTCTAGTGGGGAGTCGAGATTTATTGTGACTCACACTCTAGTAAAGAGTTGGCCTAGACCCCGGAGGGAGGCTAGGATTTATTGTGACTCATGCTTTAGTGGAGAGTCAGGATTTATTGTGACTCACTAGTGGGGAGTCGGCCTAAACCCAGGAGGGAGGTCAGGATTTATTGTGATTCACACTTTAGTGGGGAGTCGGGATTTATTGTGACTTACACTCTAGTGGGGAGTTGGCCTAGACCTAGGAGGGAGGCCTGGATATATTCTGACTCACATGCAAGTGGGGAGTCGTAATGGAGTAATATGGAGGAGTAGGATGGAGGGATCATTTGTGCATTCTGAATGTATTAATTGGAAAAACTTAATTTTGTTTGAATATTGTATATTAGCACTACTTCACTGACTTATAATCCCGTATTGTATATTCTATGAATTGATTATTGGTTACTGGGACTTTATATCTCATACTATCGATATTTATTTTTTTCAGGAGAGGAATTTAGTTGTTCGAGGTGCGAAGGGAAAGGGCCAACAATTTGATAGTAGCTATCACTGTAGGCTTAATAATTAAGCTATTTTATGAAGAAAATGTATATTGCCAAACTTTAGGGCTTGCATACTCTGATTTGCTTTTATCCTTATGATTATGTCATGATATTCTATTTATGATTAACAATTTGTCTTTTGGTATCTCTAACTTATTATTGATTTATTTGAGTATTGTTTATGGACCAGCGTGTTTAAGGGAAAGCTTAAATATTGTTCATTCTTGTGGCTTTTAAGGGTGACTTGTGGGTGAGTTTTGTGCCCTGAGTCGGTATGACAATGTGAATTGTGAATGGTTTATGGGCTGGGTGTCTCACCCACAAATTTTGTGCCTTGTACCTCAAAGATTTAATAATTAATTATTTTTAAATGTCTGGGTTGTTTGGAATTATAAACTGTATTAGAAGGGATTACAAAATGGTATCAGAAGGAATTATGCATTACATAATTAATCGAGAATATATTATGTGGTTAAATTGTTTAGGAGGTTACATGTGCATGTTATCAAGCAGCACCAAAGGAATCGCATGCTGAGAACGTGAATAGAATCTTCAGATATCTTACCGGTACCATTTATCTTGGAATATGGTATCCTAAGGGAACTAATGTGGAGCTAATAACATACTCAGATTCTGACCATGCTGGTTACACGACTGATAGAAAGAGTACAAGTGGTCAATGTCAATTCCTTGGAGGTTCATTGGTATCCAGGTTTAGCAAAAAGCAATCAACAATATCACTATCCTCAGCAGAAGCTGAATACATTGTTGCTGCAAGCTGTTTTACTCAAGTGATATGGATGAAATAGCAATTGCAGGATTTGGGAATGAATTTTGCAGAAATTCCCTTATTCTATGACAACACAAGTTCTATCAATCTTGCCAAGAATCCTGTGCATAATTTTCGAACCAAGCATATTGATATACGACATCATTTCATTCGTGATCATGTGTAGAGAAAAGATGTCAATGCTGTGTTCATACCCACTCATCTTCAGATAGCTGACATCTTCACAAAACCTTCGGAAAGGGAGCAGTTCATGAACATCAGAGGGGACTTGGGAATGATGAATTCTAATGAACTGTAAGTAATTTTGATTTATTATTGTTTTGATGATTAACCATACCAAAGCATCGGAGAGTCTTTATAAAGTTTTGCAACTCTCAGGTCTATTCACGAAAATAAATGGGAAAGAGACCCTGCTTGAAAAGAAAGTGATGGGAGCTTGTGACAAAACTCGAGTCCAGGGGAAAAGCAAACTTGAGTTCTGTACTTCAAGGATGAAAAGCTCAACAAATTTCTAAAACTCGAGTTCCTACAACAGCAAAACTCGAGTTCCATCACATGGGAAGAGAACTGCAAGTTTTGACGTGTGATGCATGAGTTGTACATTGGACCAAGCATGCTAAGTCATGAAGAGAATTGGTCATGAACATGAAAGAGGAGAATTTACAAGCATATAAAGTGGCTAAAGGGTCCAAAGCCCTTAATAGAGGTTCAAGTTCAGACAACTATGAAAAATAGTAAATGAAATCTAAAGAGTACAAATTTTTTCAATTAAATACTACACATTCCGAGCTTTAAAATGAGCTAAAGTTTACTGAATGTGGATGTATAGATAAAAAGTTATGATTTTCCAAAGTTGAGAGAAAAATCTGGAAAATAGAAAAATGACCAAATGAACAATGTTTATTTAGGCCATAAACTGTATTAAATGGTCAAGAAACTAGTCAAATGGATATTTTTTCCCCTGTAGAGAACTTCATGAGCTTCATGAAGAGATTTGAACTACTCAATTTAGAGTTTTCTATAATAAGTTATGAATTTTTAAAATTGATCAAAATTTCAGGATTTACCAAGTAAACAGTAACTCGAACTAAAGTTTTACAATTCACTTGGTTAACTAATTCTAAGCATTTGATGGCCACAAAATGGGTTCATACTCGGTCTCTAATATAAAGCAAAGTAAGCTAAAGATATGTTACAATACTAAAGGAAAATCAACTCATATTTATTATAAATAATTAACTTAACTAATTTTTTAATCAGCCAAAATTAGTTATCTATCTTTTTATATGAATGATTGGAAGTAAAATCATTCAGCAAAAGCTAACGATCCTCAAAGTATATTTTGATGGAGTAAACAAAGTACAAAGAAACCCACGGGCGTCGGGGTGCAGTGGTCAGTGTAGCTGTCACCTCCCCATGGGTCGAGTGTTCGATCCTTGGGAACAATGCTCGGAGGTAGAGGTAACCCACCTAGAGCTGGTAATACGGGCCGCCCGGTGGGTTTGGGCCGGCCCGTCATGGGTTTTGAGCCCGACGGTCCGGGCTCAAAATACCCATTTTAATATGGGTCATGATTTTTCAAACCCAACCCATAACCGGTGGGTTGGTGGGTTGGGCGGGTTGGCCCATATTTTTTTTTCTTTTTTTCAACCATTTTTTAAATTATATAATGAAATTTTTTTTAGAAGCCAAAAATCCTAAATCACAAAAATACATTAGAATATCATAAACTTCCAAATTTAAACCCTAACATCAAACTTAAAGTTCTAAATATAAACCTTAACATGTTCTAAATATTACAATTTAAACATAATTAATTCACTAATAATTAGTCAATATTAATAGAATTAGAATTTGAAGCATGATGTGAAGATGTAGCATTTTCTTGAACTCGATGCCCTTCCTTTTGCATAGATAACGCCCAACAGCATGATTTTATAAAAAAAATGGGCTACCCGCCAGCCCGGCGGGTTAGCCCGTCACGGGTTTAGCCCATATGGGTTCGGGCTAAAATATCCGCATCAAAACGGGCTTCAATTTTCACAACCCAACCCACCACGGTTATGGGTTGGGCGGGTTTAGCCCACGGGTTTTACCCGTATTACCGGCTCTACTATTAGATGTAAGTACCTCTACGGACTAAAGCTCGTACCACATTACAATGAACTAGTCCCCCCTATTAATCCAATCTCCCCTTATGTTTTCATTTCAAGTTAAGTAAAATATACATAATTTGAAGATGAAGGAGATGACTGTGTGTGTTTGGCAACAAGTTTTTGGAGTTCAAAATACATTTAGATCCAAAGTCTGTTAACTTGCAAATTCTAACGTTTGATAACTCCTTATTTGCAAATACATTCTGAGCAAAAAACTCATTTTTAGTAGAATAAATGCATTCTGAATCCAACGTTTATCCAAACATAAATGCATTCCGCTAAAATACATTCTTCAAAAGGTTTTCCAAACGGTCACGTATTGCTTCCGAGAAGGTGAAACTTCCGGCTCTCCATGCGACATCGCTAAATACACAGAGAAAGTCTAATATATTGGGGACTTGGGATCTCAATTGTCGTAAGCTATGACTTATCAAAGTCAAATTGATAATATAATGTTGGAAGCAATTAAAGGCACGAATTTGACTAATATTATACTGTATTATAATCTCGTCTCTTGATGATTTATGACTATTATTCAATTGCCACTAGTGCAAATGTGTGTGTGTTAGAGGGGAAGGGGATTAATTAAAGCCATCCGAACAGATCGAGGAGGATTGATCATTAAGGCCTTTTGTCGACCCTTCTCATCAGGACTAACTTTTCTTTCTCC
>JANTPZ010140373.1:0-32465 GCA_025593235.1 Vachellia pachyceras | reverse complement strand
GAAGAAGAAGAAGAAGAAGAAGAAGAAGAAGAAGAAGAAGAAGAAGAAGAAGAAGAAGAAGAAGAAGAAGAAGAAGAAGAAGAAGAAGAAGAAGAAGCTTTTATGGTTATAGTTTCACGTAGGATCGGTGATTAGACTAGGATATGCACTATATCATGTGATTTGATTGGCTGGAAATTACTCATTATGAACATATATACCACAATCATGTGAGGACTTGGACATCATCAACGCAAACATATGTTGCCGCAATATATTTATAGCAGGCTAAGGTTTGTCTAGCACTTTAAACGGTTTTTTTCATTTGCATTCAAGTATTTTTTTTATCCAATATCCTATAGTATTTTTTAGTACGTCTATAATCCTAAAATATTTTTTGTGTATTAAAATCAAGGCATAAAAAATACTTTAGGGGCTATACCAATTGAAAAAATTTCAAGATGTTAGATGCACTTTAACCCTATTTTAATTTAATTCATTTTTTGTTATGAATTACTTCCACCAGTTCCTAACAACGTACATATTTACTTTAGTGACAAATATATGATTCTAATAATATCCACTTTGTCTCTCAAATTTATAATTTTATCTCAAAGTATATGTTCCAATTGATTACATATACGCTACAAAAAAACACTTTCAGTTGCGACAAAAGTCACCGCTAAAAGACTTTAGGCGGCAACAAGTCATCGTGAAAGAGTTGCTACCGTGGTGATTGTCGTTGAAAGTATTGGGGTGAAAAAAATAAGTCTCCACTAAAGGGGGCATTCAGAAGTCGCCGTTGAAGGGGCCATTCGATGGCAACAAAAGTTACCGTTGAAGGTACTCTTGGGCGGCGACAAAAAGTCGCTGTCAATACTTTCACAATTATTAAAAAATAATAATTGCTCCAATGACTGTCACATCATCACCGGCTGTCGTTGTGTCACATCATCACTGGTTGTTGTTGCGTCACATCATCACCACCATTAATTACCTACATACCATGTGTTGATAGCTGATGAATCTGAAAGTTTGCCTTCTCCATGAATCGAACCTCCAATGTAATATTCCAAATTTCGTAAATGGAAATAAAGGTCAAGCCAATAAATTATGAAATGATTTGAGTTCCATAGATAAGAAAAGTAGAAAGGAAAATCCTTATAGATAAGAAAGGATGATCGACTAAGTCCCTAGCCTTGAAAATTTTAAGTAAGAATGACACAAGGGCAAAATGGTCATTTGGCCTAAATGACAAGAGTAAAATTGTCATTTTGATTAAAAAGGCATAGAACATGAAATGTCATCAAATAATAAGGGCATTTTGGTAATTTGGTCAAAAGTCAACAAAAAGTTAGAGTTGACCAGAAAAGTCAAAGTTGACAAAAATGTCAAAGCGGACCAAAAATGTCAAAGTAGTAAAGGTAATGGCATTTTCGTAATTAAGAGATTTTGGAGTTAAGGATGACTGAGAAATAATTATTTGAGGTAGCAGGGGTCCTCAAATGCCGGAGACCCAAACTAAGAAAAGTTTAGTTAGGTTATAAAGTAATTAATAAAATTATTACCGGTACCCGGTGTGGGCAGTTTCGCTGAACGGAGAACAACAGTGCTCGAAAAGCCTAAAAAAAGTATTTTCTTAGAAAATTAATTATGGAAAATCCGGGAAGAATTTTGAGAAATGGAAAAGAGCTGGAGAATGAGGGGAAAATATAGATTTTTCCATGTCCTTAAGTTAAATTGGCACGTAAATCGAGGAATCCTGACTACAAGGGAAACCCAGAGATGCTATGGACTAGCACATGATGCCACCTAGGCAAGGAGGCCTAGGAAATGGTGTCACATGAAAGATAAAGTCTCCGAAAAATTATAAAGGTAGTTACTAGCGTAAAGGGTACTTTACGGAAATGCATGCCACCGGATCATTTAACTAGACTAGGCAAGGGCCCAGCCAGCAAAATCTGACACCTAGGGTTCTGAAAAGCTACTTTTTCAGTTAGGAGGAGACAAGGTGATGTGGCTAAATATGGAGCAAATATTTCCTAACTTGGTCTCCAAGTTTCATTAACAACCACACATTATTCCAAGACCAAATTAATGTTGGCAAAACCTCTCTCTTTCCTCTCACAATTTCGTCCCTCTCTCTCTCTCTTGCAATCTGAAATTTGCTCTCCCTTCTCTCTAGAAAACACTCCCTCCCCAAGCAAGAAAAGAAGATCCAAGCTTCCATAACTCTAGGTAAAGGTTTCTAACAACCAAATCTTCATCTTTTCTTGAGTCTCATAACTTCCACTACCTTTCTCTTGAGTTGTTCCTTGAATGAGCCCCTCTTTTGGAAGAGAAAGGCTAGGATTTCAAGAGTTGAAAATGGAAATGAGAAGGTTTTTAAAGTGGTAAAGGGTTACAAGTTACTCTTTGAGTAGTATGAACTTTGTTGTTGGTTGGTTTGAGTTGTTTTAAAATTTTGGGAAGCTCAAGTTTTTGGGGAGGTGCTGCCCAAATTTCTTTTAGTCTAAGGGAAGGTGTTTTTGAGTAGATCAAAGTTAAGAAAAAGGTTTTTTGGAAGCAAGAAAACACATGGTTTCATGAGCAAAGTTGAAAAATCCTTCCTTTCCTTACTTTTGCTATTTTAGTCCAAGCTAAAGAAGAAAATAGAAAGGATGTGTTTTTGAGCATTTTGATGGCTCCATTGGCTTCAAAATGATGTTTTGTATAGGGTAAAGCTAAGAGATGGATTTTAGAAGCTTAAAGGGCCATAAAAATCAAGTCCTGAACTTGTAGGACACTTAGAAAACCAAAAAGGGGGTTTTTATGTGTTTTTCAAGTTTTGTTGTATTTTGATGATGGCATGTTTATGTGGATGTTATGCCATGATTTTTAGGGGTTTAAGAGTTCCCAAGAGCATCTTGAAAAAGAACCAAGAACACCTTGGAAGTTGGATTAAAGGAAAGCTAAAATCTTGAGGTAGCAAAACTACTAATCTCCTTCTATGTTTAAGAAAATGATTTGTGAATGTTACATGAACTTTTATGATGAGCAAAGTGCATGATTTGTGTATGAAATGAGACTATTGTGTTGTGGCCATATGCATGCTAAAGTGAAGTTTGACGTGTCACATGTTTATGTATTCATACACATGCCATAAAGTCATGTATGTACATTCACTTTGTTATGATTATGTGGTTTTGCTATTGGGATTCCTGAATCTCATCCCCACCCACTAACCATGTAGGTGCAAGATCAAGCAAGGGTAAGAAAAAGATCCTTGATGCATGAAGAGGTTGCCTTTGTTTGCAAATTTTTATGTACATAGTTAAGATGATATACTTTCTTGATGTTGGTTGTGATTGTAACCCCTAAACATCCCCAAGAAGTAACCATATGAATGGGTAATGTATATATGACACCTCCTATTTTCCCCCAATTTTCTTATTTTAGATCACTTATGAATCACTCTTGGGCCTTAGATATCAAAAATTTGTCCAAAATTGTGAACTAGAATTTTTCAAAATGGAAAAGACGCTGGTACTGTTCACAGTGCCATTTTCCAGTTTTCTGGCCTAATTTTGAAAAATCATAACTAATTCTAGCAAAATCAAAATTGAGTGATTCCAATTTATAAATTTTTCTTATTAAGTGAAATATTGGGAAAAAATACTCATTGGTTCCAATTATTTCCTATTTGATACAGTTTATTCAAAAATCGTGGCAATGTCCAAATGGTCATTGTCAGTTTTTCAGATTTTATCTCAATCTTTGAAAAATCATATCTCTCAAAATACATATCCAAATTTCGAAAATTTATGTCATTTTAAAGCTTAGGATGTCTAGTTTTGGACTGAAAAAGTTCAGCCCATTTGGAGCTCGTTTACTAGTTTTAACTGTTACTTGAAACAGATTCATTTTCCAAGGCCTTTGGAACCCCTTTAGCTTTGTAAACCATTTTCTTAAAAATTCACCAAAACCTCTTTTTGGTTCATGATCTTAACTCTAACATGCATGATTAGTTTCTTATCCTTCTTTAACCTTCTTAGCTCATGATCATGCATGCATTATCCCATATTCATATGTTCTTCATGTTGTAGTTAGATTACAACCATAACAACTTCAAAGAAAAATAGCATCTTGCATATTTACACAAAACGAACAAGCATATGCATCATCATCTTCAAGGTTCAAGAACCTTTTCCTTACCCTTGTTTTTGCTTGCACCTACAATCTTAGTTGGGGGAGGATGAGATTTGGAAATCCCAATAGCAAAACCACATAATAAAAACATTGTGAATGTGCATACATAACTTTATGGCATGTGTATGAATACATAAACATGTGACACGTCAAACTTCACTTGAATATGCATATGGCCATAGCACAAAAGTCACATTTCATACACAAAGCATGCACCTTTCTCATCATAAAAGTTCATATAACATTCACAAATCATTTTCATAAACATAAAAGGAGATTAGTAGTTTTGCTACCTCAAGATCTTATAGCTTTCCTTTAATCCAACTTCCAAAGTGTTCTTGGTTCTTTTTCAAGATGCTCTTGGGAACTCTTAAACCCCTAAAAATCATGGCATAACATCCACATAAACATGCCATCCTCAAAATGCAACAAAACTTGCAAAACACATAAAACCCCTTTTTTGGTTTTCTAAGTATCCTACGAGTTCAAGACTTAATTTTTATGGCCCTTAAAGCTTCAAAAATCCATCCTTTAGCTTTACCCTACACAAAACATCATTTTGAAGTCAATGAAGCCATCAAAATGCTCAAAAATACAGCCTTTCTATTTTTATCTTTAACTTGGACGAAAATAGCAAAAATAAGGAAAGGAAGGGTTTTTCAACTTTGCTCATGAAACCATGTGTCTCCTTGCTTCCAAAACCCCCTTTCTTAACTTTGATCCACTCAAAAACACCTTCCCTTAGACCAAAAGAAATTTGGGCAGCACCTCCCCATAATAATGAGATTTCCAAAAACCTTTACAACAACTTAAAACAACAACAACAACCAACAACTTATCCTTTACCCCTCAAGGAAGAGTTTGCAACCATTTACTACTTTTAAAACATTCTCCTTTCCATTTTCATCTCTTGAGCTCCTAGCCATCATCCTCAAAAAGGAAGACTCACTCAAGGAACAACTCAAGAGAAGGTAGTAGTAGTAGCAAACTCAAGAAAAGAGAGAGAGATTAGGTTCCAAGAACACTTTACCTTGTGTTGTGGAAGCTTGGATCTTCTTTTTCTTTCTTGGGAAGGGAGTGTTTTCTAGAGAGAAGGGAGAGAAAAATCTGACTAAGGAGGGAGAGAAAGTGGCGTGCAAATGAGGGGAAAGAGGGAGGGAAAGCTTAGTTAAAGTTGCTCTTGAAAAAGTGTGTGATATAGAATAAAACTTGGAGCCTAAAATACTTGATCCACATTAAGCCACATCACCTTGTCTCCTCCAAGCTGAAAAAGTAACCTTTCAGAGCCCTAGGTGTCAGATTTTGTTGGTTGGGCCTTTGCCCAGTCCAGTTACATGATCTGGTGGCACGCATTTCTGTAAAGTTCCCTTTATGCGGGTAACTACCTTTTTACTTTTTCGGAGACTTTATCTTTCGTGTGGTACCATCCCCTAGGCCTCCTTGCCTAGGTGGCATTATGTCCTAGTCCATAGCATCTCCGGGCTTCCCTCGTAACTCGTTAGGATTCCTCTATTTGCGTGCAACACCGTAAAACGAGCTTCCGACAGCCAATTTGACTTAAGGACATGGAAAAATTCTATATTTTTCCCTGATTCTCAAGCTCTTTTCTGTTCCTCAAAATTTTTCTCGGATTTTCCGTAATTAATTTTCTAAGAAAATACTTTTTCGGGCTTTTCGGGCACTGTTGTTCTCCGTACAATGAAACTGCCCACACCGGATATCGAGTAATAATTTTATTAATTACTTTATAACCCAACTAAACTTTTCTTAGTTCAGGTCTCTGGCATTTGAGGACTCTGGCATTTAAGGACTCCTACTATCTCAAATAATTATTTCTTAGTCGTCATTAACTCTAAAATCTCTTAATTACAAAAATGTTAGGATTTTAGAGCGTACACGCAGCGGAATTTAAAATTTTCTAATCCCAAAAACGGATCTGTGAAAGGCGTTTAGATCGAGGAGATGAAGGCATACCTTTTACGTTTCGAAGATAGTCCCTTCCTTGCGTCTGGATCCTTTTCAGATTCCACAACCTTCCGCGCTCTTGCTTCCGATCACGAGGAGCCGACGTTCTTTCAATCGCCTCCCTCTACCGGTATCCACGCGAACAGTCTCCAACAACAGCAGCGTGCTAGCACCTCTACGTTTCTCTCTCTAGGGTTTCGTGGCTCAAGAGCGAATTCAAATTCAAAATCGATGCCTCTTCTGTCCACGAGCACTTATATTTATAAAGCTCATGGAGTGCATCATAATTTAAGATTAATAATTTATTAATCTTTAAATTTTTGAATTTGAATTTCAAGATCCAATCTTGCAATTCGAAATTTCAGAGGATATTTAGGATCTAATCCTGCAATCCGAAATTTCAAAAGAATATTCAAGATAATTTCAATTCGAATTTCAGAGGATATTCAAGATCTAATCTTGAAATTCGAAATTCAAAAGGATATTCAAGATCTAATCTTGAAATTCGAATTTCAAAGGATATTCAAGATCTAATCTTGAAATTCGAATTTCAAAAGGATATTCAAGATCTAATCTTGAAATTCGAATTTCAAAAGGATATTCAAGATCTAATCTTGCAATTCGAAATTTGAAATTCAAAATGTGAAATTCGAATTTTACAATTTTAATTTGGATTAACTTGATATGATCAAATCATGTCCATTTAATTAATCCAAATAATGAGCCAACAGATTTAATTTATCTTTATAAATTAAATTAATGCTAGTTATTTAATTTATCAAATAAATTAAATATTAAACTAACACACAAATATTATTTACATAATATTGTGCAATTTTGAATTTTAACATATATATACATATATTTAAAATTCAAATAAACCCTAGAAAGTTGGCAGTGGGCTTAATCTCACCATAAGCCCACAAGTCGCAAGCGGTCTCTAGCAAAACATTACGACTACCCAAATCATACGGGGATCGTTAACACGACGTAACCTTTTATGCAACCACATCATTTCCCTTTTGTCACACGACACTACTACAGAATATACTTTTTACTACTGTAATTCACGTCCTTTTTTTAAAAAAAGGGAGTAAAAACTGAAGGCGGTGGCATTTTTGAAAATTTTGGCACCTTTAGATGCCCTATACCAAGATAGGGCGCTGAAAGTACATCTATGGCACCTTATTATGAGGAAAAGGGCACCGTAGGGTGAGCTACAACGCCCTTTATGAGAAAAGGGCGCCGTTCAAAAAAGGGCGCCGTAGGGTGAGCTACGGTGCCCCTTTTCAAAAAAGGGCGCCGTAGGGCACCCCTACGGCGCCCTTTTTCCAAAAAGGGCGCCGTAGCTCACCCTACGACGCCCTTTATGAGTAAAAGGTCATCGTAGGGCGCCCTATCGCACTCTTTATGACTAAAAGGGCGCCGTAGGGTGGTTCCATGCCCGCTTTCAAATTCAAATCATCGTGTCCGTGTTATTTAGTGCTCTTCTCTCTTATTTTTCAAATCGACAGCTCTCTCTTGATGGCATTGCTGCTCCTTCTTCTACAAGTACGCCATCTCCTTCCCCAGACAGATCATTTATCCTGCCTGAAACACTGGATAGCTAAATGGATCTCGCTCAACGCCGCATGGGTGTAAGTCATATCTTTCACTCCATCGTACACAGGAGCTTTGGATTTTTCGCTTACCTCCTTCACAATCTTCTTCTCCACTTCAGGATGCTTCAACCTATCGATGAATTTACGTAAAGTCATATCTTTCTGGGCTTGCTATGGCAACTGAGCAGAGAAGAAGCACGATGAGTTGTGTTCATATTCCGATCTCATTGCTTTCTTCCTTCTTCCTCAATCCTCTACATTGATTCGTTTCTTTCTCCGTTCGAAGTAGAAATCTAGGTCCATTTTCAATTATTTTTCCCTAGGTTTGTAAAATTGTACAGAATCACACTCTGGGAAATATCATGGACTGTTTTGCTTGATTTTTGATATAAATGTGGAAAGAAATATCATGCCGAGAAAGTTAGTTCCTGATCTTGCCCTTTCTAGTAGACCGAGACATGGGTCTCAACCTGATCTTGCCCTCAACAAGTTCTCTCCTTAATTCACTCTCTCAGATCTGTTCTGGTCATGGCTATGAAGCAGTATGGATTTTTTTAAAAAAATATTCATGAGCTACGGCGCCCTTTTTCTTAAAAAAGGGCACCGTAGGGTTCATACCTACGGCGCCCCATTTCAAATATAGGGCGTCGTAGGCCTTTAATTACTACGCCCCTCACATTTACGCCCCCTTGAAAAAGGGCACCAATTGGGTTAAAAATATGGCGTAAAAAGTACCTTTTGTAGTAGTGCGATATCTAAGTCAAGGATGAGGCATGGATGACGTCATTCTCCTATTCCCGACCATTACTTTCTCGAACCCTGAGTAGTCTGATAAAAGAAAATGAAAACTCCTTTTCATTATAGTATGGCCATACATTTCTCAGACTCACTCATTGAGGGGCCCAATGATATCTCTCAACTAATGTGAGGGACAAATCCCATCTTGATCACTCACATTCCTCCACATGAAAACCCTTAAGCCCGATTATAGTCTTTATCATCACCCGGTCAAAGGTGACTTTTGACTAGGTCAAAGCTTAGTGACTTTCATGCAGGAATCCATGATGATCTTAGGCCAAAGGGCATTGTGACGTGATTACATATGAGATGAGCTAATGACTTAATCCATGCAGCTTTCTCATAGCGGGTCGGTCCAGCACCATGTACTCCTACAAGTGCCTATGACTTTAACTCGTATCTCCATACCTTATCAAAGTCATACTGGTTCTATCTTATCTACGCTCCTGCATAAACAACCAACCAGGGACATTTAAGACAATATTCATAATTTGTCTATGGATGTAATTATCACAACAAACATGCAAACAATATGATAACTAAATGGAGAAAATGCATTAAAATAGTGTAATGATTGGCCCTAGGGCACAATTTCCAACAGAAAATGCCACTACTTGTCTTATTTTCTTCATAATTACCAAAATGCCACTACATTTTCTACTTTTCTTGATTCTAACCTTGCCCTTGGTCAACTTTGATATTTTTGGTCAACTTTGACATTTTTATGCTCTAGGCTTTTAATTCAAAATGATTGTTTTACCCTTAGTCATTTTTTTCTTAGAATTCTCAATATTAGGACTCAGTCAATTTATTATCTTTCTTTCCTTTAGGCATTTTCCTCTATATTTTCCTTTATTTTATGGGCCTTGGATTATCACATAATTTACGGGTCTAGCTTTTAGTTCAAGCTTACAGAAATGCGGATATTACAGTATAAGCATGAAAATGGACTAAAACTAACAAGGAAGGATAAGGGAATAATCATGTGTATTAGAGGCAAGTAATGAACTAAAAAGAGGTTTTTGTGAATTTTTAAGAAAATTGGTTTTTAAAGCTAAAGGGGTTCCAAAGGCCCTGAAAAATGATTCTGTTTCAAGTTACAGTTAAAAATAGCAAACGAGCTCCAAATAGGCTGAAATTTTTCAATCAGAAACAACATATCCTAAGCTTTAAAATGATATAAATTTTGTGAAATTTGGATGTGTATTTTGAGAGTTATGATTTTCCAAAGATTGAGGTAAAATCTGGAAGACTGGAGTGAACCATTTCGGACAGCGTGTGGTTTTTGAATAAACTATATCAAATGGGCAATAATTGGAACCCATGATTCCCCTATAGTTCCCTTGTCAAGAAAAAATTGGAATCACTTAGTTTTGATTTTTCTAGAATTAATTATGATTTTTCAAAGTTATGCCAAAAATCTGGAAAAGAGCATGTGAACAGTAACCACTTTTTTCTATTTTTTAAAAGTTTAAGTTCACATAGAAAGCCCAAGAGTGATTCCTAAGTGATCTATAATAAGATAATAGGGGGATAATCCAACCCCTTGGAGGTGCGCATGAGACTTTGTTAGTTGAAAAGTAATAGCTTTACATACTTTAAACACATATTTATATATATATATATATATATTATTTAACTACATAATAAATTATAGATATTTATATATATAATTATGTTTATACATGTATCTATATATACAATATGTAATATTATTAGAAACTAAAAGTAAATTGGATGACAATTTTAATGTATGTGTTTATTATTTTATATGTTTGCATTTTATTTTATATAAAGTATACTATTGATTAAATAATACTTTTTATACACTTATATAATTATTAATTTCATAATTTTTATTTTTAAAAATATTATTTTAGGTAACATATTATTTTTAATAAAAAAATTTATAAATAAACAAATATTAAATTTTTTGCCTTCAGCGGCAACTTTTTACCGTTGGCAGTGATTCAAAAAAGTTACCGTTGAAAGTTTGGTCTTCAGCCGCAACAGAAAAGGTCACCGCTAAAGGTCAACTTTGGTGGTGACTTTTTCTGTCTATGCTTAAAAATCATTTTTTTATAGTGATATTAGGAGGTTTTATGTTGTCTGATAGTCCAAAGAAAAGTGTATATAATTTCAATGAAATGAGTAAAATTTCTTATAATTTATTAATATTGAAAATTTCTTTAAACATTGCCCCCTAGTTTCTTTAATTCCTTGTTTAGCAAAACGGTTTATATATTATGAGAGAATTTTCTCTCCAAGCTTTGCAGCCAATTACTAGAATATGTATCACTTGACTTCCTGTTGGCAATGAAGGAAATAAAAACAAAAATTATAATTAATTATCTTGAATTTTTGGATTATGTAAGATGTATAATCCCATAACCGTTTGAAATTTTACATTGAACCCCACAAAACTCATAAAAGTTTATAGTGATAATCTACGTGTCTATAAATCACATAATTAATTTTGTACTCTATTTGCACACATATTAAAGTTTATATAGTGATTATCTACATATATATATAATTGATAGTTGGAGGTTATTCACGCACATTTAAAAGCTCATAAAATTTTATTATTAAACTTAAAGGATAATAAAGTCATTTGCACAACCGATTGAAAGTTTAGAAAATTTGTATAGTTTAATTAAAAAAACGATAGAGGAGGGGGACTTTAGGTTGGCAACCAATTCTTTTTACAAAAGTGAGATATCATTTTATTTAGTTGTTTTTCCTGTAAAATAATTTTTATTCTTTTTTTTTGTTTCTGTTTTCATTTGAAAGCCACTCATTATTTTAATTATTTGCTCATTAAATGGCTTCCTTTCCCTTTTAGGTTCCGCCACTGTGATATCCCAAATTTCATAAATAGAAATAAAGGTCAAACTGATAAATTACAAAATGATTTAAGGCCCATAGAAAAGAAAAATAGAAAGGAAAATGCCTAAATAAGAAAGAGGATAATCAACCAAGTCTCTAATCTTGAGAAGTCTAAGCACAAATGACAAAGGTAAAACAGTCATTTTGGATAAAAAGGCCTAGGGCATAAAATGTCATCAAATAATAAGGACATTTTTGTAATTTGGTCAAAAGTCAACCAAAAGTCAAAGTTGACAAAAAAGTCAAAGTCAACTCAAAAGTCAGAGTTGATCAAAAAAGTCAAAAGTCAACCATGGGTAAAGTTGGAATTAAGAAAGAGTATAAGAGGTGATGGAATTTTGGCGATTATGGTAAAAGTAGAAAATGTAGTGGTATTTTGGTAATAATGAGGAAAGTAAGATAAGTAGTGGCATTTTCATAATTAAGAGATTTCAGAGTTAAGGATGACTGAGATATAATTATTTGAGGTAGCCGGAGTCCTCAAATGCCAGAGACCCAAACTGAGAAAAGTTTAGTTGGGTCCTAAAGTAATTAATAAAATTATTACCCAATATCCGGTGTGAGTAGTTTCGAAGTACGGAGATCAACAGTGCCCGAAAGTCCTGAAAAATTACTTTCTTAAAAAATTAATTACGGAAAATTCAGGAAAAATTTTGAGAAATGGAAAAGAGCTGGAGAATCAGAGAAAAAATATAGAATTTTTCCATGTCCTTAAGTCAATTAGCCGCCGGAGCCTGTTTTACGGTGTTGCATGCAAATCGAGGAATCCTGACGAGTTACATGGGAAACCCGGAGACGATATGGGTTAGAACATGATGCCACCCAGGCAAGGAGGCCTAGGGAATGGTGCCACATGAGAGATAAAAGTCTCCGGAAAAGTAAAAAGGTAGTTACCTGCGTAAATGTTACTTTACGGAAATGCGTGCCACCGGATCAAGTAACTGGACCAGGCATATACCCAGCCAACAACTAGACGCCTATGAGAGTCTGAAAAGTTACTTTTCAGCAAGAAATTCTAATGGGACATGTGTCACAACCTCCATCAAGTATTCCCAAACTTGGTCCCCAAGAATTAACCACAACCACTCATTTTTCAAGAGGGCTTTTAAGTGATCATTTCCTCTCCATTTCCTCTCAAATTTCGTCACTCTCTCCCTCTCTCATGGTCTGGAACTTATCTCTTTCCAAGCTCCAAAACCGTCACCTTCAAGCTCTCAAGAGGAGGAAGAAGAAGAAAGCTCACACAATCTCAAGGTAAACACACCCAAACAACCATCTCTTTCCATTTCTCTACTCCTTGCAACTTCTACTACCTCTTTAGTGGTTGTTTTATTTGATCAAAGCCCTCTCTTTGAAGATGAAAAGTTAGGGTTTCAAGGTTGGAAAATGAAAAAGAGAAGGCTTTTGAGGTAGTAAAAGGTTGCAAGTCCTTTCTTGAGTAGTAAAGAGTAGTTTGGTGTGTGTTGTTGGTTGTTTGTGTTGATGTAAGAATTTTTGAAACCCTAAAGCTTGAGGGTGGGTGCTGTCCAGTTTGGGATGGAAAAGGGAAAGGTTTTGTTTAAGTCATGTAATGCTTGAATGTTGGATTGGAAGCAAGAATAGGTGAATATGTTAAGCAAAAGTTGAAAATTCCAAACCATCCCTTTTGTTCTGTTTTTCAAAAAAATTGAAAGAAATAGAGGAAGTGAGATTTTGATGATTATAATGCTTCCAATGGCTTTAGAATGAAGTTTTGTGTAGGGTAAAAATAAGGAAGGGATTTGAGAAGCATTAGAGGCCATAAAACCAAGTTTTGGAACTTGTAGGGTTCTTGAAATGTGGAAAGGGAGCATTATTGCGTTTTTGTGTTTTCTTGCCTTGATGGTGGCTGGAAATTTATGAGCATATTATTATATGGTGTTTAGGAAGTTGAGACCTCCAAGAGAACTTTTGGAAGTGGTCCAAGAGAACGTTAAAGTTCAAGAAAAAGATAAGCTAAGCTAAAGGTAGAAGACTACTAACTCTTTAAAGCTATTTTATGAACTTGTGTGAATGGTGCATTATTTTATGATATATGAGTTTGTGTTATGTGTATGGTATGTGACTTTGATTGCTATGGCCATATACATGTTAATGTAATGTTTGAACATGTCGCATGTATCTTGCTCATACACACTTCTTGAAAAGCATTACATGCACATTCACATGTTTTTGTTAGATAGTTTTGCTATTGGGATTTGCATAAGTCTCATTATCCCCCAACTAACCATGTAGGTGGAAGCTCAAACAAGGGTAAGGAAATGGTTATTGATGAATAAAGATGATGTCCTTGCTTGTGTAGATTTTTGTGAAATGATGGAAGATGTGTATATGCTTAAAGTTTAAGTTAAGCATTTGTTGGTATATAAATGTAAACTTTTACATGGATGATGGTAAAAGTATGTGGATGCATGCATAATACTATGTAAATAAAATAAATAAGATAAGCATGCAATAAGAGGGATCTACAAGTCAAAAGAGGTTTCCTAAGATTTTATAAGAAAAATCAAGTTTTCAAGTCAAGATAGGTTCCAAAGGCCTTGAAAACGGATCTGTTTCACGTGGCAATGAAAAATAGAAAAAGGGCTCCAATTGAGCTGAAACTTTCCATTCAGAAAATAGATACCCTAAGATTTAAAATGATATAAATTTTGCGAAATTTGGATGTGTATATTAAGAGTTATGAATTTCCAAAGTTAAGGGATAAATCTGGAAAAACTGGAAGTGACCATTGGAGCAGTGCACGTTTTTGGAATAAATTGATTCAAATGGCCAGGGATTGGAACTAATGAGTATTTATTTACCTATAGATCACTTCATAATCTAAATTTAGAAATTGGAACCACTCCATTTCAAGTTTTATAGAATTAATTATGAATTTTCAAAGTTATGCCAGAAATCTGGAAAATGTGCCAGTGAACAGTAACATTTTTTAAAGAAAAAAGAAAAATTTTCAAGTTCACTAAAAATGCCCATATGATATCCAAAGCCCAATAGTGGTTCTAAATTGATCTAATATGAGCAAATAAGGGGAAAATAAGAGGTGTTACAGCCACCATGTAGTTATCTGGAAAATTCGTGGTCACAAGATTTGTACCAAAAAGAAGAGCAAGAGTATGTTATTTCCTTTTTGATGTAATACGGGATGAGATATGAAATTTTTTTTAAAATATTTCTTAGCTTTCAAGTTTTCTATGTAATCACAAAAAGTTTTCAATGGGCCCGTTTGAGAACATGGTGGAGAAGTGTTTTGATGTAAACCGAGGTAAATATGTAAATGAGATCATTTCGTTTTATGAAAAAACACTGTTGAATGGGTTTTTTGCGGCTCTTATAAATGTTGTCGAATAGGACTAATGACTAGCAGATGCCATAAATATATTGTGCTTGTTTAGGAACTCCGTTGGGAAAATGGATTTTGCAGATTTTGAGGCATTTTGGGAATTTTGAGATGGTTTTACGGATTTCAAGATGGTTTTTATAGATTTCGAGATGTTTTTACAGATTTCGAGATGGTTTTTACAGATTTCGAAATGGTTTTGTCTTGACTTACGTGCACCGTTTGGGAAAATGGCTTCCCAAACAGGCACATTATCATCACAGGAACTTTAATTTGTCAATGCATACTCTTCAATTGTTATTAGATTTTTGGGTAGTTAAACTCCTTTACTTTACGACCAGACCTAATAGCAGTTGCCTCCAATAAGAAATCGAAAGGCCAAAAATAAAACAGAATTCGTGCACAATGAAAATGAGCAGAATCATTTTAGGAATGAATAAATGTAAGACAATTAATTTATTAATTCAGTATACCGTTTTGAGAAACTCATAAATGACATGGTTAAATAATTAACCATGTCATTCATTTTTTTGTCTGTATTTAAGTGCTATACGTGATGTCATATGGTTTTAATATGAAGTGATCGATCACTTAATTTTCTTTTTAAAAAAAAGTATATGTTCATCTTCGTAATATTTGAACTCTATTGAAACATATATAGATGAATCCATATGTTGAGTGTTTGATGTTAGGTGAGAGAGTAGAGGAACAGAGGACCAGTCTAGTAGACTGTTCATCCAAAAATTTTGATTAATAATAAAGTATGATAATGCTGTACAAACCATGTAGACTGTTTTACAAAATAATAGAAGGTTTGATGTAATGCACTGTGAGAACATCCATCCACCACAAAATTGTGTGCATTGCTCTTTGGTAGATAATTTTGGGAGAATGTTACCGATAAGATTGGGTCTGACGAAAGAGATTAATCATTTATTATACGATGAATCAAGATTCAAATTTCATGTACTCATATTTAGTACTCAATAGTACTTTAAACGGGATTACATGATATATATATATAGTTAAAAAACATAATTTTGGGAGACTTTTACCAAAAGACTGTAGAAACAACTTAATTTTCACTTATTGTCAAAAAACTATGAATTTTCAGTAAAGTATTGAGGTCTATAAATGAATAAAATCATATTTTAATGATAAATTATTCAAATGCTCTTTCTTCACTTTTGCCCTCATAAAAAAATGGTCACCCCAGGCCCAGCTAGCCCAGCACTGGAGCCCTACTGGATAACACACACATAATATACTTTGTTTTTTATTAGCTAATTTTGAAAATTTCTAACCCTAAATTTTGATGAGCTAAGGGGTTCATTCAAACCCCCTATGATCAACTTGTTTAAGAGCCGAAGCTCCGGCAGATGGTGGGGCTTTTTTAGGGGGGAAAACAGGCATTTTGATCATTATCATATATCTAAAAATTATGAAATTGAGTTAAAATTCCATAGAACCTAGATTAAAATTAACTGCAAATGTGGAAAGAAAAACTTTCTTACCCCTGGTTATTTGAATTAAAATTTACAAAATAATACATGAAGGAAAAGAGGGTCAAAAGGTTTCATTACATTTGCAATTTATCTAACCAAGATCCCATATACTTCAACTCAATATGATTTTTTAGGGTGACATAAGTTACCTACTTTTTTCCGGACTACAGCGATTTAATGAATACAAGATACCTGAATTGTAGTGCCACTGTTCAAAAAAAAAATAGGTGGGTAAAAGCAAGGCAAAATGCAGGGTCCATTGCCATTACTGGGCCTTTTTTATCATTCTCCATTCTTTTTAACCATCTCCACCTCGATTATCTCTCAGCGAACACGGCGGGTTTTGCCTTCCTGTCCTATGCCAAGAGATTTCTGGGCATTTGCAATGCCTTCAGGATCTGCAGAATAGCAAACCACACAAGTCATATCAAGTACACAGGGCAAATGATATGACCACCACCTTTAAGACTGTAGATGTCGTTATGAGTCGTTGCCATGAGTAATGCCACCTTGGATGCAAACCAGGACGCCACATGTGGCATCCAAATCCTACATGGCAGCCAAGGTGGCATCACCTCTAAGACGGTGGATGCCACATAATGCCACCTTGGACAAGAATTGCGATAAATTTGGCGACAATGTAAAACAGACAACTCAAGTTCATAATCTTCCATGCCTAATATCTTAAAGGTAATCAATATCACAGTAGACTAGTGATTGGGAAAAAGATCTTCCTACATATAAATGAATTTGGTGCATGTTCACGTTTGATGTAAACAGAAGTGACAAACTGTTTTTGCCAACTAAAAAAGAACACTGATTCTATACGCCCGAGAATTCCCTGTCAATTCTTGGTCAACAGTTTCCATATAATTACTCAGCTGTACATACCCCATTCACTAAACTGCTCATGAACAAAGATGAAAGGAATCCAACTTACCAAAGAATTGTGTGAAAATGCGTGTGAAGAAGTTCAAGTTGCGAGAAACATTATATTGCATGCCAGGTGGAAGAGGCTTCACCAGTGTGTCAATGCTAAAAACTCGTTGAACAAACTGCAAGTCAAATTACATAAATTCACTTAAAACTTGGAAACAAAGCAGGCAGAAATTCCACTAGTTTGCCCAAAAAAAGTAAAAAAGATAAGCAATCATTAAGAGTGGATGAAGTAAAGCAGAGCCATAAATGATATAGTTGGAAAAGAATGCAAATTCCAATCTCAAATGTGTCAAACACGTGACATTTTCAATAACTTTCTCGTGATAGAGTTAGCCAATTTAATATGTTACAATTTAAAATGATCGGTTAAAGCTTTACTGAAAGAATTACATCAGATATGTGGCTTGAATAAAGTGAGTTGCATCATACATCAGCAATCAACATAAAACCAGGTGACGTTAGCGGGAAAAACGAGTGTGCATTATGGTTGATGGCAGGCACATTTTTTGCCTGAAAGGGAAGAAAATCATGTAGCGTAGAACTGTTGTTGAATTGGTTGGTTCTGTTATTTATTAGCCTGAGTTTGCAAAAACCTGATTCATTCAACAGGAAACAAGTTGTGGGAGGACAAACTTTTTAACACACAAGCAGGCAGCTGGAGTGCACATAAGTATTCGGAGCAAAAAGCACAATCAAATGACAGAGCTCAAATGAATAATAAATTGACAAAAGTGTTTGAGGTCTACTCATTTATGAGCATATGACAGCCACTTCTCATTCCCCATTTCCTTTTATTGTCATATTTCGCCAACTAATCAATGGTTTTGAAACTACAAAAAGAAAATTCCTCTATCGTTTAATTTAATTATTATCTTTCTATTTTGCCTTTACACCAACATGGAACAGCTGCATCACAATCAAAACTAAATTCCTATCCTTTTCTATTATTGAAAGTTTGGATGACTTGGGTTCAAAAGGCTTGCTAAGATTGAGACAAGTCACAACTCTCATTGATCAAGGAGCGTTTATGGTAGTACTTTTATTACCCACTAACAAGGTCAACACCTTAGAAACATGATCGAATCCACATCCTTATGAGATATGAGTTACTTTGGATGAGAAAATATTGAGCAAGAGATAACTAAAAACATGACAAAACTAGCAGGCTGTACAGAAGGAAAAGAATTTTCAGAAGTGATCAAGTTAAAATCAGGAACTTTTGATTGCTATACAAAAAGCACAGAAAAGACTATAAGCTTTATTACCAGGAAAAGAATAACAATAAAAAAAAGAACAAAAATGCAAATGAGTAATCTTCATCATGATTCATATATGTGGAATTTATTTATAAATCACCAGTTCACCACCATCAGCAATATCTTCGACAAGGCTGATCTCTCACAATCATAACACACCGTAAAGTGCTTTAGTTTTAATTCATATTGAAAGAGACTCAAGAGTTACAATTAAGCTTCAAGACTAGGTCTAGGATGATAGTGTTTCGGTTCCCATAGACAAAATAAAGCTCCATTTAGGGCTTTGATTGCTGGGCTTTTCTTTGATTAGTGCTATTAGAGTTATAAGAACTATATATCGCCCTCTTTATATAGAAAGAGGCCTGAATTCTTGATAAATTATTCCAAACCCTGAGAAATAAAGATGATATATTGGTCTCCCTTTATTCAGTTATCAAATTTAAAACAGTCCCCTTCCTTTAGGGTCTGCTAACAGTAAAATGTCATCTCACAATTTTCTAGCCATAACAAATCTGGAAAAGTTTAACTATGCTAATAAAGCCTAATCCTTCTGCTTTGTAAGTTACTATTTCAATGGAGAGAAAATGCAAGCAACTTGCTATCATAATGATATAAACATTAATAATGAATCAAGTTAAAGATGGACCCTGGGGAATGAGCCAACATAACTATTGCATGAATTTGCAGATAATCCCAAATTCAACTTACTGGGAACAGCCACGTTAGATGTTAAATATCTAAAACTTCAAGCATTCTATGATTGGACACATTTAACCAAAAAATGGTTACAACTATATAGCTGGTGGAATGAAAGTGTATTTGCACAACTTCAGCGAGCCTCCAACACCTCTCAGAGGAAGAAACACCAAGTGGATAGTAACAAAATAAAACTAATTATGTTGGCCAAAAATAAAAACCACATGCCTAGCTCTGAGGAAACTGAGCCATCACCTCTTTAGAACTAAGTGTTCATCATAAAGTCTACAATTATATTATAGACTAAATTAAAACTGTCAAAGATGAAAGAAAAGACAAAGTTACTTTGAACAAGAAAATACTTGTACACACTTAGGTCTAAACCATATATCAAGTGCTAATATGAATTTCCTAAATGAAGGTCGGTTTGCTCTTCAAGCGTTGCTAGTAATATAAAGTAAGGGAAGCAACTTTTATCCAGATTAATGAAGAGTTGTCTACAGAAGAAAATAAATTAAATTTTCAATAACTTAAGAATACAGATAATCCAAAATGCAAATAGAAAAGATGCAGCCAGCAAAATGATTCCAAAATACCACCAAACCATCAAGCTTTCACAAGTAAGCATAAAGGTAGAAACACAAAAAAAACGAATCATTAAAAATCATTCAGGAAGCAATAACTCGGCGTATCCAAATAAAGAAACACCATCATAAGAAACAAATGGGAAAACTAATTGAACAATCTCATCCGATAAATGCATGAACACCAAGCAATACCCATCTGAAAATGGACGGAGCATGATAACTATGGGAGCACTGGAGAATTGATTTTAGATACTAATTGAACAATGTAGATTCATAAAGAGTTGTCTACAAAAGAGGAAAATCAATTCTCAGTAATTTTACTAAGGGTACAAATAATCCAAAATGAGAAATTGCGAATACAGAGTAGCCTGCAAAATGATTCAAAAATGCCACTAAATAAGAAAGCTTTCACAAGGTAGAAACAGAAAACTCAACGAATTTGTACAAATCATACTGGAAGCAATGATTGAGTAAGCATCGATAAAACTAATAGAACAATATCGTCCTATTAATGGACAGAATGATAACTATGCTATCACTGGAAAATTAATTTCAAACTATAAAATAATAGAACATATGGGTACTGAACCCAGAGTTGTTCAAAGGAACAAAAAGGGCATTAATCCAAAGAAATCAGGCAAAGGGAACCTTGAAATTGCGCTGGAAACTGTAGCATAGCTCCGGATCGATCTCGAGTTACTCATCGTCGCCATCGAAGTCGTTGTCACGCTTAGACTTCTTCTTAGGAATGTGCGTAGTTGGAGTGGCGCCGGGTTGATTGGTGACTTTGAGCTTTGCATCTGGGAATTCTGGCTTATCATCTTCGCCCCTCCATGGAGCTGAAGGCAATAGTTGCTTCTTGTTCTTAGCCATTTTTGTCAGAAACTCAGAATCAACAACGCTTCAATTATCAGAATGAGACTCGAAATGAGGTTCAGCGAGCGCGAGATAAGGTTCCTTGCTATCCCGGGGTGGGTCGTTGGCTCAGTCGAGCCTGGTCGCCGTTGGAGCAGCCTTGGAATATGGGATAGCTTATGAGATTAATATTTGTGCATGTAATATAGTTAAACATTTCAGGGCAAAAAAACTATGCGATTTGTTTGTGTAAATATAATAAAAATACAATTATGAAACAAATTTTACTTTTTCTGCAAGGATTCATTTATTCTAACAAGTTTGATAGATGGGAAAAGTTATGGTTAATTTCATTATTATAATGGTAAATATCTATTAAAATGTAGTGTAGGAAATCACGATAAGGATTCATTCATTTGTAGGGAGATCTAGAAAAAAAATGTTGCCAATTGCATAAATGAAATGATGATAAATTTCATTATAAAAGCAGTAAAGCATAAAAATCGGCCACCAGGTCGAAGCTCCAATGGCCAGTCGTGGGTAGCCGCCAACGCCGAATCTTCGACGACTAGTTAGTAATGGTGTCTTCAATGATATTAAGGTTATTAAACTCGGATAAGCTTAAAAGGGTTCACATTCAATGCCTAAAAGGGCAAGGCTTGAAAATTTCATGTACATTAAAAGGTTGATTTTATTAAAGCACAACCCTTAAAATTGAGGGTAGGGATGATATAGCACTTTGAAAGTTTTTAAGTACTTCTCTAGAGAAAGATTTACTCGATAGAGTGAGGGTGCATTCTGTACAATTTAGATGAATGGTAGTTTATACATGTGTGTGTGTGAAAGAAATCAAATGATATATTAATAAAAGAAAGTCATTGTGATGCAGATTCATTTATAAGCTTCCAAACCATAGACATTTTGGTTTTTCAACATTGCACCCAAAAGGATACATAATTGATGCTAATATATAATAATGGTTTATTACAAATTTTCATGTATTTATGATATTTATCATTATTAGGGAATACTAAGATTTCAATATTAAGTTATTATCATCTTTTACCATTAGTTTGATTTCGTATTTAATTCTAGTTTCTGGAATGATCTGTCATTAATTTTTAGGATTAGGTTGGAACATATAAATAGTACCTCAACTCATTTACTTTGTACATTTGATGATTTGAATAATATTGAGCTTCACTTTCCTCTATCTATTTGTCTAGTTTCTCCCTCCTTTTTACTATCTTATTTTGAAGGCTTTTGTGTTGATTTTGAGTTCTTTGTCTTTTATGTCAATTAATTGGAGAATTAGATATACATAATGTGAAAAGTCAACATCATCTCATGCTATACCGTATTATTGCACAACAATCCAATAATTAACAAAAACACTAATTAATTTAAATTTACAATATTGAAATCACTCAACTAAAAGCCTTTTTAAAGAAAATGATACACATGATATATATATATATATATAGAATATTTATGGTGTAATAAATTCTTTAATTTGAAGAGTTAGGGAAGAATAGGGTATAAATGGAATAGGGTATAAATGGAATTAAGCCCAAGTTTTGTAAAAGAACAAGATTAAATAAATAAATAAAATGGTTACTGTGTAAATCTAAGTCCCACTCTCTTCTACTTGACCTTATTGGTTATTCAAAGAGAAATAGTATAAAGGAGTGCCATAGAATAGAATAAGTACATTATTAAGGTAACTCTTTATATTTCTTCCAACTCAAAATAATCAAGAGGAAGATGAGAAAATATTCACATTTAATCATTCCTTAATTGCTTCGTTGATTATTTTGCATGGAAATTAACCGTTGAGCAAATCAATAATGATAATGATTTTGAGAGATATAGAAGGCTATAATAAGGGGAAATATATAAGGAAATGAATAATCACCTATAGCATTTGAATCTGCTGTCGTAGATTCTTGTTGGTAATACTAATCATCCAACAGATTAATTAAACATCACTTCTTGTTCGGGAGGTGAATCACTTCTAAACTTCCTGAGCAGAATATGTTCATTCCTTTATATACGTAAAATAAGATTGAGTAGCATTTTGAGATCATTAGTTAATGGCTGTGCTAATGCAACAGCGAATATTGGCGGTAACTGCAGCACCATGAGGTATGTGATTGATAGCTATATTTTTTGGTCAATCATTTATGATATCGGTTCTAATTCTAAACATTATAATTCAGCAAAGCAGCAAACAGTCCAGCAAGTCATTTATAATCTGCATATCTCCAAGCTTGAATATCACAATGAAAATGATCCCAATGGCGTCTCATTAATAGACGAGGACAGACCAAGTGTTGACTCAAAGTTGTTGGCCTTCGCCCCCCCAACTAACGATATTTTTTGCACTACCCACCTAATTGTAGCATCGTTTAACACACACACATACATGTCGGTTCACTGCATTGACTTTGACGTGTACTAGGGTTAAGAATTTTAAATGAGACCTTGCTTGTTCAATTATTTCACTTTCGGCCCACTCAAAGCTCTCGTTCCTAGTCATACAAGAAATGGATAAGAATCGTGACAAAGAAGTAGATTTGGGCCTGCTTTCTCACAGGGTCCTTTGGGTTTTAATAAGCTTGACAATCAGAGTAGAGGAGAGGCAAGCAGCTCCGCCCAGTTTCAAGCAGATGGACAAAATAGCAGCCAACCAAATACTTGTAACAGAGTTTCGACTTCGCCGGAACAATCTATCTATCTATAAAATCTCTTCCACCTTTCAGCTCATCCAAAAACGGCTTACATGATTGCTCAAGACACAATTCATTGTTCATAAGGATATCACCAGCTCGAACGTAAAGCATCCTTGGGCTCCATGCATTATCGTCATCTACGCTTGCTTGAAATACCCTTTGAAGTCTGACCATCCAATATCAAGAAGGGAAAATGACTAACAGGTCCCAAACAAGAGCTTTTAATACAAAATGATCCCAAATATTCTTATATTTACTCTCATGTCCTATGGGACCTTTTTGTCTTTCATTCCAATTGTGCAACGTCTGAAATGCCCTTAAGCCATGGGAAAGAGAGAGATCAAAATAGAGGGTAAAGACTTAAAAACTCAATCTGCTGATGTTGTTAATGACAACTGCTGAGGTTGTTAATGCCAGCTGCTTGGGTTGTAAATGATGGCTGGTGGGGTTGTTAATGCCATCTACTTGGGTTGTAAATGATGCATAGTGGGGTTGTTAATGACAGCTACTTGGGTTGTTAAATGAGTGTTGTTGAGATTGTTAATTAAGGCTGCTGAAGTAGTTAATAACAGCTGGTATAATTGTTAATACAACTGGAGTTATCAATAACCAATATCAATAAACTGGACGACATGATAGTATCACGCACAAGTGAAAATAAAGTTACAAATGATATTATAACCAATGAAACCAGTTTTACACTTTACATATGAGAAGCAATGAATTTACAACCAGAAATGAACAACTAAATATGTACAATTTCCTTATATCTATAAAATTGGCAACTATATGGTCTTTTGTGACCCGATTAGGGACCTTCACAGCAGTAATATTCTGAGAAGATATATAATCAGGAAGATCCTTTAACACACTCACAACTCCTTCCATGCTTTTCATGAACGCATAGAAGGAGGGGCGACTTGTCAAAGCAGAAGTGAGTTAAACAAACAAAATGTCGTCGTCACCCGTCAGTATATAAAATATTAAAACAAGAATAACATATAATCATGAGGTTCTAACAATTACAATTAGCTATTCTTTCTTTTTAGATCACTTCTGTTCCTTAATCCACTTGGGCAAGAACTGAGTGTCCTCGATTCCCCTGAGTTCATTACCTTTTGCTTTTAACTATTTATAGCCGGTGTTGCTGCATTGAAATCTCCCATGCCTATCTTTAGAGAGTCAAAAGGTAAGGCAAATTTTAGTTGCAGTTTGAAGTGATTGAGAAATATTCTTCTTTATTTATATTCTATTGTTTAGCAGAAGTCTTACGTGGTGTAACTTATCTGAATGTTCGAGTTTTGGTCTTTGGTAGTTAGAAACTTAGAATTTCTCAAATGATCTATTTGTTCTTAATAGGTATAATAATCAGGTTATTCCCATCATGACACTTTTAGAGAAATGAGAAAAAGTTACAATATTTATTAATGTACGACGACTTATTGGATGTGTTTTCTTGCAGAAGCCAATATAATGGTCCTCAAAGCTGTCGGGTGATTATTTCCTCAAATTGTAGAGACAGTGTGAGGTAAAACAAGATAAGTCATTTGATTGTCTTATGCAGCATGATTGGTTAAAACTATTTACTGGAATTTTTAAAAGCTACTGGTGGTATGATAATATACTCAGCGATATAATGGATGTCCATGTAGAGAACTTAATTGGGATATGAAAGAAAATGTGCGGTTCAATTATTGGTAAAATATCTTTATTTTTTGGTAAAATATCTTTTCGTCCTTCTTACCCATTGCTTTACTTATATATATATATATATATCAATGAAACTTACTCTTACATATTAAAATTCAATATACTTGCAAAGAGAGGCAAGAAAAAAGGGGTAGCATTGAGATGAGGTAGCTTTTTTTTTTTTTTTTTTGATACAAAGATGAGGTAGCTTTTAAAGTTTCAGGTTAGACCCAATTGCAACTTTACCGTTAGTGCCCACCCTTGCAAAGAGAAAAAACGAGTAAGCATTGAGATGAGGCCAGAAAAAGAGATATCGTTGGGGACCGCAGCCACAGCCAGCCTGAACAGTGTCCTTAATGTCTTGAAGGGTTGCTCTGCTGTAAAAGACAAAGTTGGCGAATACGTTGTCGATGCATGAGAGCACTAAGTATGTCTCCGACAGATATGGTCCTTCACATAATTCTTTTGTGTTATCCTTCGTCACCTTCAGGTTCCCATTTTTGCTTAACCTCCATGATTCCTCACAGCTCTTGTATGTCTGATCAAACTCTCCCCACAACGACAAATATAGTATTCCCCTATCCTCTAAACTTTCGTATAATGTGTTCAAAAGAGGAATGGAAATGAACTCACACATTTATCGATGAAACAGAGCAACGCTTTGGCCATTATCTGGTCTGGATCTGCATCGCTTGCCTCTTCACCATTAATAATCCCTGTCACTAACCACATTTTAAACCCTCATCATAATCACCAGAATCTAATTAAACTAACAAATACTTCACCTATTGTTACTTCTTGCAAGCATATCCTCTCTTCGTGGATTCTCTACCATTGCTACTTCACCTATTGTTGCTCCTAGTATAACCGCATTCTCCTTCTCCATTGCTTCCAGCGGCAAATCATGAAACTGCACCCAAAAAGGAGCAAAATCAAAGTTTATCTCCTTATAGGTCATGAATTTTCTCCACGGTTGAATGTTTAGTAGCACTCCTTGGATTGACCAAGGTCTTCCTCTCAGGATCCTTAGGTGATCCTCCTTTCGCCGAAATTCAAAAATGAATGCATTGTTTTCGACCTCTGCTATCTCCAGATCTTCATTCTTATTCAGACTCCAACCCTTTCGTATCATTTGTATAGTAGCTAGCCGGTTGAAGCTCTTAGTCGTAATCAGTTTCCCAACCAGCGCACCTCCTTTCGACTTCTTCTGTTCATTCGTTCTCCACTTCAGATCAACTTTCCTGTTGTCACCTAGTGGATTCTCTCCTTTCTTCTTACCTCCGTCCTCCATCATGCCTTCTCCGTTTCTCACTATTCTACACAACTACGATGAATAGTTATGTAGATCCCTCTTTTATCTCCGTCGCAGTGGGCAACGGATCACACTCTCCCTGTAGCCATCGAGCGACGCCTTGATTGGTGCTCCCCTCCGCCGTAACCACCTCTTGCACACGGCTTTACTCGTCGTAACTGACTCTCGCTCGTGAATCACTTCGTTGTAACTAACTCAGGCACTCGACGGCACTCGTTGTAACTAACTCTCACTGTGGAGAGAGAGAACTCTCACGTGGAGAGCAACTTCAGTTATTATTGAATGGATACATATTCAAAGAGCAAAACCCAAGGTAAACTGCATACATAAACTCTGAAACTTGAAACGTACTAATAGAAATGCATCATTTCCTATTATGGATACACTCTACCTCATGATCCAAACTCTGTGGAGTGCAAACCCCCAGGTTATGAGACTGCAGGAAAAAGAGAGAAAACAAGGGAAAATATATTTAGATTTCGTCCTTAAATTACAATAGAACACATAATGTACCCATCGCTTTAATTTAAAAAACTCACCAAAACAGAACAATATGGTCCAATGGAAAAAAAAGTTCAAAACTCCTTGTCATTGTGATTACTTTAAAAAATCAAAGCCGAAAAATTAGATCTTAAGATATTGGAAGTTATCTTGTCCCATGATTAACGACGATGAAGATTCTTGGTCATATACCTGTTGCAATTCAGACATTCAAAAGACAACTTCGTTTGATTCCTTCACGATTTAAATTTCACTAGCATCCGCCAGAAGTAAATATCTAAGTTATCGCGTCATAAACTTGCCTGATTTTTCTCTCTGATCTTATTAAAAAGTTATGCAAATAACAGAAGGATGATCTGCGAATACTTACTTAACTCTCCGTGCTTTTGCGGTCTTGCTCGTTTCAAGAAACTTCAATGTCCTTGCGTAAAACCAAATTCTAACAACTGAGATCCAACAACAAACTCTTCTTCTAGTTTGGACCAGCATAAACTAACAAAAGTGCAAAATCAACTTATGCATCATCCACATTTTGAAAGAAAATCCTATAAAGCTTATCAAAATTTGAAGCCCTAATTTTTTTCCCACCCCAAATACGACAACGAAAAACTAGTGAAAGAGGAAAAACATGATGACGCAAATTTTGAAACTGAGGAGAGATGCAGGATTAAGGACGCCATACCTTCGCAGAATTTGAAAGAGATCAGAATGCAGATCGTGAACTTCAAGTTTCTAAACCGTGGAAAAAGCAATGAGAAGGAAAAAAAAGTAGACAAAGCCCTAGGAGCCGGAGATGGATTTTCGCGCGAAGGCTTCTTCTGAGCCGAGTCACGCATTGTATGAAGAAATCTGCGCAAAGCCAAGACACCGACTTTCAAAATGAAAAAACGGTTGATCAAAATACTTCAAAATATTTTGACTGAGGCAAAAAAAAAAAAACAGAGAGATACTACAGACACGTGTGTATGTATGTACATGTACATGTATATGTTTTTGTACACGTGTATTGTGTATATGAAAAACTTTTGAATGTACTGTGTATATGTATATACACGTATAGGTATATGTACGCATACATATATGTATTTTTTATTAATTAACTGATATATTTATTATTTTTTAAATTAATTATAAATTAATATTTTATTATTATAATTAAGTTGATTAAGTAGATGCTATATTAAAATAGTTAATACATGTCATTGTGCATGGAAATGAATGAAACGCGAGAAGGGTGCGCACGTGATTTGAAGTTGAACGCAGTCAGCGTGGATCACATTCACAGATATTTTGGGCTAGGATCTGTCCTTGTCTAAGAACTTTGTCCCAAAACAAAGCTCGCAAGCTGAGATATTATCATCTTAAAATCTGTAAAAATCATCTCGAAATTTATAAAAATCATCTTGAAATTCATAAAACCATCTAGAAATCTATAAATTTTTTTCTCCTAATGAAACTCCTTCCTTCCAATGGAGTTCCTAAACACACATATTGACTGCTGATTCACCTTCACTAAGAACACCAAATTGTTAACCACACGTAACGAAGGGGATAATCACACGTAGAATCATACATTAAGATTTGACTATCCTTTAGAAATTGTGTTTATATTTAGTGCTTATTTGAGAATAACGTTTCCCAAACGGTACATACATTCCAATATAAAATCATTTTAAAATTTATAAAAATCATCTCGAAATTCATTAAAACCATCTCAAAATCCATAAAATCATCTTAAAATCCGTAAAATACCTTGAAATCTGTAAACTTCTTTTTCCCAACGAACTTTCCAAACACACCCTTAGTTTTCAATAGTAATTCAAATTGTCTCTACTAGAATGATGCATGTACCGGCAAAAATGAATACTAAAATGTTTAATTATTAAAAAACTTAGTTGTTTGCTAATTGAATTGAATCTAGTGAGAAGAACTAGTCACTTGCAATGATACAAAGTAAGGCTCAAATTTTGTATAGAAAAGTGTCTACCTTTAATGTTTGATGGTACTTCGAATATAATTGCCTTTAATACGAGGATACATATGTTTAACAAAAAAAGGCTAACTCCTTACATATAACATAATGAACTAAAATACAAATCTTCATTGGGAGATATATCATATCTAGTATTTGATAGTGTCTGTTTCCAATAGGAGGATATATGTATTTAGTAAAAAAATACTAAAGTGATTAGGTTAAAAAAAACTTTAACAACCTTGCATGTATTGTGCATTTTGAATTAGCGGCTGGAGATACTTTTCCAATATGATTTACGATCTATTAGGTACCTATATTATTAGAGTTTTGTCTCTAGTGTAAACGTGTTTTCCTAACACCATCTCAAACAAACCCATCAGTGTTGAAAAAACTACATTAACGCAAATAGGGCAAAACTCATATTACACATTAATCTTGTAGATTATAAATCATGTTAAAAAAATAATTTTTATCATTAGTAAAAATAAGACACATGTTATTCTTTTCCAGCGTTGACAAGCTCCCACCACCATAGGAGGACCCAAGTACATTTGAGTGGGTGCAGCCACACTCCTTAACTTCCAAAAAATTAGATATATATTAGTAATATGTGATTTATTTTATAGCAACTTATTTTCTAATTTCGAGCTCACTAAATTTTTGCTCAAATTCTTCTTAAAACATATTAAGAATAAATCTCATTTATCTTAAACTCACTTATTTTAAACCCTATGAGCTAGGGTCCTAGGTCCACCATTGTCCACCACTATGTAAGTATTTTATTTATGCTCTTAAAGAAATTCGGGCATGAGTACGTAGTTTTATCCCCTTCTCCCCCACCTTCTAATACTTAGATATAACTCCGCTTGGATAAGTCACCCCACCATGTTTCATTTGAATATAAAGAATTTTGAATATAATTAACATTTTTGTAGATAAATGTATCATTTTTTTAATAGGCACTCTAATTTGTGTCAAAACATGTTAATAAATAAAAATAAATTTATATATTTATATGAAAAATTTAGTGATGCGAGGATAAAAACATTTTTGCTACTAGACAAATGGCATAGAAAAGTACTACTAAAAAAGAAGAAATGAATCAGTAGATGATGGAAGAGCCCTAACACTTATCTAAAAGCATCAATGTAAAAAACTTTCCATTAAAGGCAATTACGTAGAAATATTATTGGATACTAAATGTGAGTACCTTTTTAGGTAAAGATTCGAATTTTGGTTCATTATATTGTGAAATGATTAACTCCTTCGGTTAGATTCAAAAGGTAAAATGGTACGAGTTTTTATTAAATTGTAGAAACTAATGTTTTAAACAAAATGAAACTCAATGAGTCGAACCTATAGTTTGAAACTTTAGGGATCAAACCCAAAATGATGGCAAGCTTGAAACACAAAATTGTATTGACTCTTTTAATTTTTTTTAAAAAAAAATCACTCCTACTTTGCAGCATTGTTTTTTGGATTTTCTTAATGAGAAGCATATGTACTGTTTTATCAACGACAAAAAAAAAATCATCCTTACTTAGCAGCATTGTTTTTTGGATTTTCTTTATAAGAAGGATATGTATTATTTTATTGGAATCGATTATGCTTAAAACACTATTATGTGTGAAATATAAATATTCTTTAACGAAGATTTAAACATTAACTCTTTACAATAAAATATAGTTGGATTTACCAATTGGGGTTAGTTTAAGTGATAAGCAACTTAGTTCCCCTTAAACGAAGTCTTGATTTCGAATTCAATGTATACAGAAATCCCCATTAGAAGATTCACCCATCATAGCTACATATAGCGGAATTAAAACTTCAATGAATCATGTGCACAAAGAAAAAATACAGTTGGATTTTTCATGACTTAGGTTCTAAGTAGGGGTTAGAATAGACCAGGTCCCTATCAGGTGGCCTACAACTTGGCTTGTTTAGGGCCTAACCTGGCATGACCTATTTATTAAAAAGGTCGTGCTAAAGTCTATTTAAAGGCCTAATTATATAAATATGTCAGACCTATTTTTTTGAAGCCTAACCTGTAAGCGTTCAGGCTGATCTATTTATATATAAAATAAATATAATTATTTTTATATGATGAAAAAAAATACTTTTTGTATTTTAATTCTAATTTTTATATTTAAAACTCACCTGCAATAATTATAATAGGCTTAAAGCATACCTTAAAACCCTTTTAAAGATGAACAATAGTAAACTTAAAGCCTACTTTAAAATTTTTTTAGAGGTTTACATTATATGTAGGTCTCTAAAAACCTTCTAACTTTACCGGGTCTTTGGAATCGAATGCTTAGATTTAAACCTAATAAATTCAATAACGTTAAATGTATAGCAGGGGCCCTGTACCATGGTCGTATATGTGAGTTAACGTTGACAGCTACTTTTTCCTCCCCAATGGATTCTGGCTCGCTTCCACTTCAGAGAATTCCAAAACATGGCCAACGAAGACCCAACTCATGCTCCTTTCTATGATTCTCAACACCCCCGGGGGGACTCATCCTTGGGACCCACCGAGTTTGAGGGCGCCACACAATGCACCCCCCGCGAAGTTAAAGTGTGAACCTAACATTGGTCCCATATACTCATGTAGCTTGATGGATACTTCGTACCATATGCTCATGTCCCACTCGATGCGTGTACCTTTATATTTTTATTGGCCTCAGTTGGATAAATGTTTTAAGAACATGTATCGAGGTAAATTTTTTTCTCAAATTAGGTTAGAAACGTACTTCTACTGTTAATATAAATATATCCATTATTATACATAAACTACACAATTCTATGATGTGTCGGTTGAGAAAGAAGTAGAGAAGCACTTTTACGCAATCCGAGGTAAATATGTAGATAAGATTGTCTTGTTTTACAAAAAAATACTGTTGAATATGTTTTTGGGAGATCTATAAGCTTTGCCAAATGGACTCAATATATCAAGTTTGAAAATTAATATAGATGTATAGTTTATATCTGTCTTGAAACCTCTTGTTTAGAAGCAATGTTATTCTAGAAGTTTTTTAGATTCAATATTACCTCAAAAGATCTTTTGGATTTAAGAGTGGTTTAGATTTATCTATAGTTTATTTATGGGCAAAGGTGCAATTCTAACAACCAAGTTATGGTCAAAGAGCTTCTGGCACCATAAAGTATTCGAGAGTGCAAAAATATACATAAAATTATAAAATAACGCAGATTTAACAACACTAACGGATTTCTCAAAACGTCCGTTAACCGTTTGACCAACCATGTACAGGTGGCTTTTTTTGGTAATGGCAATGAATAGTAGAATGACATGGAATAGAGAATGAGGGACCATGCCTGGCCTCGCCTTTTCACTCCATCGTGCTATCAAAGGGAGCAAGGGATGAGAATGAGCTAAATTAGCAACAGCAAATCCAGAACCATGCTGCAATTCAATCACAAGCCAGCGAACTACTTTGCTCATCTGTTCCAACCGAACTGCACTGATGGGTTGAAGACCAGTTGTGGTAGCCTGTCCATACTTCCCTGCCATGGATCCTGTTGCCTCATCCACCAAACACTCTGATCCTATCCTTTGCTTTACAGACTCCACAAACTCCTCAGCTTGATCACAAGCCACTCTAAACAATTCCCATTTCTG
>JANTPZ010140372.1:0-22806 GCA_025593235.1 Vachellia pachyceras | reverse complement strand
GTTATGAACTTAAAGCATGTCATGCAAACTTTTCATGAATGTTAGTAAGCTTTGCTATTGAGATTTCCAAAAATCTCACTCTCCCCCACCAACCATTTCTAGGTGCAAGTTCATCCAAGGGAAAAGAGAAGGTTATGGAAGCATGAAGCTAAATTTATAATGCCTTCTTGGATGATATTTTGGTTATGTATTAATATGGTGTTTTAGTTTTAAGTTGGCATGTAATATGTGATGTATATATATGCACATATAGTTGATATATTCTAGTTAAGGAACCTAAATTGCATGCTTAATCATGGGTAAGAAAGAAGTAGAAGTTAGGGTTCAAATGGCAAAAGTTTGAAGTTGGAAAAGTTGATGAAATGTTAAAAGTTAAGTTAATTAAATCCCTAAATTTGGGCTGACGAGAAATAGCGCAAATGAACTCCAAATGGAATGAAATTTTTCAGAAAAATAGTTCATATTGTGAGATTTTTATCAAGCCAAAGAACACTAAATTTGGAGTTTTGTACAGAAATTTATTAAGTTCCAAAGTTTGAAGAAAATCACTGAAAAACCTGGAAAAAATAGAAAAATGACCAAGTGTACAGTACATTTTTACGAATTAAACTGTATCATTTGGAAAAGTAAATGACTCAAGGAGTATTTTTTCCTTGTAAAGGAACTTACAAGCTTCAAATAGGAATTTGAAGCACTCAATTTTGATTTTTCTACAATTAGTTATGAATTTTCAAAGTTGGTCATAAAACCAGTGAATAGTAACTTTCAAAAACTTGAAAAGTTTTCAAATTGAAACTTTTGGACCCTTTGATCATAATGAGGCTTCCTTTTGATTCTAATTCACTTTTTAATGAAGCTAAGGGATAAGTTAAGGAGTGTCACAACTAGAATCACAACTAAGTGGTATTCTCAATCCACTCCATATACGCGATGAAGCGGCTAACATATCATCTGATATAAATAACAAGTATGATTAAAATATTGTCACTAAGCAATAGTTGCTAAAACACACAAATTTCACCTATGTACACCTAAGGAATGTGGGTATATATACACATTTTTATTACTAGGGGTTGTACAAAATACTCTAGTAGTTCAAGTAATCTGGTTTTGATCCAATTTAGTTTTGAAACTAAAAAAGCCAATCCAAGTACTAGTTCTAGTTGATCAGACTAGGTTAGAGTCCAAGCTAGACTGGATCTTAAACTAACCTATAAGTTCCATATATTTATAAATATTTCTATATATATTTGTTTTGAAGTATTCTTTCTTCTTTTAATTTTTAAACATTATTTTATTTCACGCTTCTTAGTACCAGTCTGCCACTCCACATTCCATGTTGAACGGAGCTTCTCTTCAATCAAAGTGTCTCCTCTCTCGCTCATCACACTACTTCACAGTGAGTTTCAACTTTTAAACCTATATATACATGCTGCCCTAACTAGTCCTTCTTCTTCCATTTTTAATCAACCCCGCTTCATCATACTTCCAACTTCCTACACTCCTTCCTCCCTTTTGTATTTACATCACCTTCAATCTTCCTCCTCACCTTTCGATTTGCTTTACATGGTCATAATCATAATCATTTTGGGCTTCTTTTCATTCCTCAGACAATAGCTTCCATTCCTCATACAATAGTCTACCATTAGGTTTGTCCAAGATCGGACTAGACTTCGAGTAACAAAGCCTAGCTCAAGGTGATTTTGGACTAGATCTCTGGTTAATACTGAATCAGATCTTCGTGCGCACTGGTTACTACACACAACATGGACAAGGAAATCTATCAGATAGTTATGGAAATAAAAGAAAATTGGAGAGAGGTGAACAAGACAAGAGAGGATTGTGAGGAAGGAGATGATGATTCTTATTCTTATATGTCCAAGCACTTTTTCCATTACCTCTATTTATAGGCCTCCAACTCTTAAAGCCTAATGCTATGGTTACAATATTATAAAGGATAAAGTAATGACAATAACTATTAAGAACTTCCCTCAAGTAAGTTATTAGGGAGGTTATAGGATTATACCATTAAGCATAAGGAATCATAGGAGTTAAGGGTTAGGGTACTCACTCTAAAATGTTTACAACACTCCCCTTTGGATGCCTATAACAAATATTGTGCCTTATTAAAACCTTACTAGGAAAAACCTAGTGAAGGAAAAGGAGTACACAATACGCTTTGAAGTTTCCTCGTTAAAAACCTTACCAAGAAAACCTAGTGGGAAAAACCTTGGTTAAGGAAAAAAGAGTACAATATAATATTTTCTCCCCTGAAAATAGTATCACTTTCACTTCTTATGATAACATCGTCACTTTTACTCCCCTTGGTAACAACATCACCCTTTATATTTTTATCTTGATAGAGTATACTGAATTCTCTCAAGCAAATAATCTATAATACCTTTCAGAGCATATCTTCCTTATGACTTAATTATGCATGACACTTTGTCATCAAGTCTTCAGTATCTCTTTTGAAGATATTAAATCATTGCATCAAATCTCAATTTCACTCTCCATTTATATACCTACAAAAATCTAATTTTCATAATAAATATATAACATAAATATCAACAAATCATGTAAATGAACATGGAATAAATCATAAGGGACTTATATTCCATTAAATTCAATTTTTTAACCAAAATATCAAAGTAAAAGCCATAACTTTCAAAATAAGATGTGATCAGCACTAAACCACGGATGATAGTTTAAAAAATTTGTCATTGTGAAACCTTAAAAACGGAACAAAAAATTGTGATTTTCAAGGATTGCACTATAGGGTGCAACCCTAGGGTCGTTCTCTACGGAGCCTCGTGCACTACTAGTTAGTTAGCTTGAGTTCACTTTGTAAATAAAAATCATTTTTGTTTCAAAATTGTATGGACCTAAAGCTAATTACCAAGCAGAGTTTCTTTTTTTGAGTTTTTGGATTGTGGGCAGCAGTAAAAACAGAGTTGAAATGAAAAAGATGTTCGATGATGGTTTTACTCTTGGAAATTGTTTAAGACATCATAGTTCACAAAGTATGAGGGAAAGCAGTAGTTTTCGCACTAACTTTTGTAATGTAAACCCCAAGCTACTAAAGTACTTTGATCCTGAACTGCTGGAACACAGCAGCCAAGACCTCTAGAGTAACTGGGACTGGTGGTTCTTCGTGGACGTCTAGTGCTTGGGGTGGTGGGGCCTCCTGGTTGTCAACCACTAGTTCGTCGATATGAATGAAAGGCTTAGGCTGAGGAGCGGGAGCTCGATGGATCCGCTCGTAGAAGAAAGTAGGGGTGGGGGTGAATGGGCGGTCCTCAGGGTGATCAGGGACTTCCACCTCAGTGAACATGTCTTAGATGAGATAGGGAAAGATAATGGCCTTCATGGTCTTAGAAGTGAGGACGACATCACAAAGGCTGGAATAGATAAGGGTGGAGATGTTGAAGCTGATACCCTGCATTCACATTTATATGTAGAGGGCCTGCTTTTTCATCAGGTTCGCAATGTGGCTAGTCGAAAGGATGTTGCTGTAGATGAGGTGGATAAAAGGTTTAGTCTCTGGGCAGCACTAGAACGGCGAATATATATATCGCATACCTACGAGGGACATGCCAATCCATCCCTGGTAAGCACATAGTCTTAGAAATATGATCCTCAGTGAATTCACTCATGAGAAGAGGATAATGGTTCTCCTTACAAACAGGTATGAAAAAAAGGTGCATCAATTTATCGAGTGATCTAGTTTAACTCCTCGACAATCTAAGATAGGTATGGAAAAATGGTGGTGACTTATGGTTAACACTAGATTAAAAAAAAGAAATAAAAGTCAAACACAAACTAGCCTAATCACTAAGAAAATTTTGTTGTTCGCTGCAGTTGGTCGCGGTGAAATATTAAATTCGTTGTGGTGAATCCTCTTCTTCGTCGTTGCGAAAATCACAAAAATGGGAACTTAGCGACAACGATTAAAACAAGGAATGGAGAATGAAAAATGAAATGAAATGGGAAGATAAAGATTATAGTTACTTTAATGGATAAGACGGAAATGATGCGGAGAGTAACAAGAGTCGCGGTGGTAAACGGTAAATGCGCAGAAAAGTGAGAGAGCAGAGTGAACGGACAGTGAAAAGTAATGAAATGAAATGGTTGAAAGTGTTTAAAAAGAAAGCTGGCTGGAGATGAAGAGACGTGATTTTCATGGCATTGGTCGCGGCGAAAAACTCAGAAGGCAAAAAGTCTTGATATTAGCCGCGGTGAAAAACTAAATTTGTTGCTGCGAACACTTCCCGATAGGAAAAATTTGACAACTAATGAGATTGGATGTGGCTAAAATATTATTTCATCACGGCGAAATATCACAAAAAGAAAACACACGTAGAAGGAAACACACAAACACAAAGTGAGAGAGCAGAGTGAACGGACGGTGAAAAGTAATGAAATGAAATGGTTGAAAGTGTTTAAAAAGAAAACTGACTGGAGATGAAGAGATGTGATTTTCATGGCATTGGTCGCGGCGAAAAACTCAGAAGGTGAAAAGTCTTGATATTAGCCGCGGTGAAAAACTAAATTTGTCGCGGCGAACACTTCCCGATAAGAAAAATTTGACAATTAATGAGATTGGCTGTGGCTAAAATATTATTTCATCACAGCGAAATATCACAAAAAGAAAACACACAAGGAAGGAAACACACAAACACAAGATGACACACCAGCACCTAATCCTAGAGCTTCAACCATACATTAAGGGCAATCTCAAGTATTTCAAACAAGGCTCATTCAAACATGAATCTCATGAAGATAGGCTAATTGTAAATCAAGGAAATTTTATTGAATTTTTAAAGAAAACAACCTAAAAGAAGAAAACAACTACTCTAATCCTATTGGACAGGTTCCTCATGCACACTTGAATCATTCACAATGTACAAAGTAGTCATCATGAGCTAATAGTGAATGATTACATGAGGGAAAGGAACGACCTGAGAATTATGACGAATTGGGAGTCTCTTCAGTGTACTCATTCTTATACTTTGAATTTCCATACATTACATGCACAAGTACCATCGGCTCAATTGAAGTCATGCTTACTGATCCTGCAAAATCAAATGAAATGCCTCCCCTGGAGGTGTCATCAGTATTGATACAAGGTAAGGCATTCATGCACTTATCGGTGAACTTCATAGAGTGTGTATATGGCATGGCATGGAAAGCATGCTTTCAACTGATAGGATATGGGTGTATGTTTCAATTGTTTCGCAACAACATAAGGGTGGATCAGGGGGTTCAAAAGGTATCATCAAATCTTTTTCAGAAAGTGATGCAACGGTAAAAGGTGTGAACATGCAAGTTCATTTTCAAATTCCAGCTTAATACATCCATCGTTAACAACAATATCAATTGCATTAATACTTAGAAGATAATAATCTTCATATGGATGCTTCATGGCATCGTATATATTGAAATGGATCTTATTTTCTCCGATTTCCATGGATATGCTACCCTCTTTCATGCTAATAATAATATTAGCAGTCCTTAAGAAGTGTCTGCTCATTATTAAGGTGGATTCACGCATAGACTCATTGGACATATCAAGCACATAGAAGTCAGCTGGAAAACTAA
This sequence comes from Vachellia pachyceras, assembly GCA_025593235.1. NCBI lineage: Eukaryota > Viridiplantae > Streptophyta > Magnoliopsida > Fabales > Fabaceae > Vachellia > Vachellia pachyceras. The sequence continues at coordinate 17,205 of JANTPZ010140372.1, read as the reverse complement.
GCCCTTAACCTTTACTAAAATATCCTCTACAACCCCGTTAGGATACCTAATTGTCCTATCCGGTAATTGGAGTACCACAGATGTAGGTTTCAAATTTTTGACTCCTAAAGCTTCATAGATAGACTTAGGCATTGCATTGATTGCACCCCCTAGATCTAACAATGCTCCCCTATGGTGATTTTACCTATAGTGCATGGGATGGTGAAAGATCCAGGATCCTGAAACTTTAATGGAATTCGGGGTTTAAAAAGGGCTTAAACATTTGAGCTCACTTGGACCCTTTCATTTTGTCTAAACTTTCTCTTGTTGGTGCACAGGTCCTTAATGTATTTGGCATATGTAGGGACTTTTTTGACCAAGTCAAGCAATGAGACATTAAACTCTACCTTACTAAACAAATCAAAAACCTCCTTTTCATGTTTCTTTTCAGCAAGTTTCTTACTCATTAAGTACGAATTAGGAAAAGTGAGTTCATCAATTTTTACCTCCTTACCTTTGGTTGAGGTAGACCCATGCTTGCTTCCCTTCAAAGTTGAGCTTAGTCCTTTGCTCTGAAGCCATTCTCTCTTCTTTATTTTGTGAGGAAAATTCTTCTCCCTTGAACATCAACACCTCCTCTTTAGCGCTTTCGCTTTTCTTTCCTCATGCAATAGAGTGTGGAAGCTTTTCACACTCAATGGCCTCTCCTTCTTTCTCCTTTTCTTCCTCTTCACTGAATTTCACTTGTTTCCCACTTCTCAATTTTATAGCATTTAGTCCTTTAGGATTAATGACGGTGTTTGAAGGTATGGAGCCACTACTTCTCGCTTGTTGTTCACTCAAGTTGTTGGAGAGTTGAGTAACAAAAGAGTTTAAATTCTCAGCTTTAGTCTCCCATTGTTCTATCATCTTTTCCAAAGAGGCATACCTTGTGTCATTCTTTGAGGAATCTTTTTGGATAAGTGAGGCGATCGAGTTGAATTGGTTAGCGATGGAAGCCTTCTCCTCCATGAATAACATCAGCATATTTTGTAAAAGCTGATTTGTGTCTTATTTTTATGGTACACTCAAGGCTTGTTAATTGTTTTGAATGTTGGAACTGGACAGTCTAGCTCCTTCACTTCTTTGGAATCTTGTCCTACTAGCTTCTTCACCTCTCCAGCTAAATTTTGGGTTAGCCTTCCACCCCTTATTATAGGTATTAGAGTAGGGATCCCATTTTTTGTTGGGTCTCCCTTAATACATTGCAGACACATCTTCATACCAGCTTAGGTAGACACTTGTAATATGCATTAATGACCCACAAGTCTCACAACTCGATGCAGCTAAGTCCATGAATGGATGGGGTTTACTAGCATTCAAACTCTTCAACTCAGCAATGATTAGAGACAATTGTGATGTTACCTTACTTTCCATAGAATCACCCTTTGATTCTAGGGTGCCATTCTCCTATTACGTGCACTTGATGTTCCAAGCTCATGGACTGCCCTAGTGTCTCTCACACTATACTGCTTATGATTCAAAGCCATTTTCTTGGTGAGTTCCCAAGCTTCTTATGCAGTTAAGTCAATGAATGATCATCCCGTGGCTGCGTCTAGCATTCCTTTCTCTTGACTTTTCAATCCATCATAAATATTGAACAACTTGCTCATCAGGAATTTGATGGTGAAGGTGTCGAGAAAGAAGATCCTGAAATCTATTCCAATAGTCATATAATGGCTCATCGAACTCTTGGCATGCGGAATAGATCTCTTTCCTCATAGATGATATTCTGGAGGCTGAGAAGTATTTCTCTAGAAAAGCTTTCTTAAATTCCTCCAACTCAGATAAGCATTGGCTACACGCCTCAGAAGGCTTATTAACCATTCCCTTGCCTTCCCTTCTAATGATAGATGAAACACTTTCCACAGTACTTGACCAAGTGAGGCTCCCACTGTTCATGCTTTGGCATATCATCGATAGTGATTGTAGATGGATGTAGGGGTCCTCTCCTAGCAAGCCATGAAATTTAGGAAAAGAATTAATTAACAATCCTTTAATCTCAAAATTAACATCATAATTAGCGCAAGCAGCAGTAAATGGATCATAATTCACATCAGAGGTTGTGGCTTCCCTAATGGTCCTTCTTCTATTGTTTGTATTATTATCCCATATTCTCTCCTCTTCACCATTCCTTCTAGTACCACCATAGCCCTGTTGATTTACATTTATGTTTTGGTTTTGGGGATTTGGTTGATTTTCAACCATGGTTATCTCACTAACAGGATTTCCTAAGTTATCTACTCTCTCTACACTGGACTCTCCTAAAATAAACTCTACCTCCCTCACTGTTTTGATCTTCCCTTTTCTTCTTTGAGCCTTACGTGTCTCCCTCAATGTTCTCTCAATCTCAGGATTGTAAGGTTCAAGCGGAGTCTTTCTGGGCATACAAGTGAAAAATCAAAGGCAGGAGCAAACAAAATCAACTTCAAATACACTTCAAATAAAATGAATAGAATGGTTATGTGTAAGTGTATGAATGTGTATGTATAAAAGGTATGTATGAATGAAGAGTATGAATATACTTTGGCCCAACTTTGAAAATTCATAACTAATTCTAGAAAAATCGAAATTGAGTGGTTCTAATTTCTGTTTGAAGCTTTCAAGATCCTCTACAGGGAAAAAATACTCATTGGGTCATTAACTTGCCCAATTGATATAGTTTATTACAGAAAGTTTCACTGTTCATTTGGTAGTTTTCCATTTCCCCCAGGTTTTCTGTGATTTTTCACCAAATTTAGAACATCATAACTTTTCGTATAAAACTCCAAATCCAATGTTATTTAGCTTATTTTAAAGCTTGCAATATGAATTATTTTGATGGAAAAATTCAACTCATTTAGACTTCATTTGCTCTATTTCACAATAGGTCAAATTATGGAATCTGACCAACTCACATTTAACAATTAGTCAAACTTGTTACTTTTTAACTTCCTATTTGTGCCTCCTAACTTCTAGGCCTATTTTGATCATGTTTAACCATGCATTTGTGAATATCCAAAGCATACATTCACTACTTCATGGCCACCACATATGTGGAAGTTTAGGTTACATATTACATAACAATCCTTAATCAAAATAACATTAAGTTTACAACATCAAACCATAATCATAAACATATACAAATCTTGCTTCAAGCATCATTTACTTTCTCCTTACCCTTTGATGAGCTTCCACCTAAAAATGGTTAGTTGGGGAGAATGAGATTTTTGAAAATCCCAATAGCAATACTATCTAACTACTTCATGAAATGCATGACAACTTTTTATATAAATGTGGATAAATAAAAGTGCAACATGAAACACATAGATGCATATGGCCATAGCATAAACATGCACATATCAACACTTTCATCATTATAAATTTCAAATTAAGTCATGCATCATTCAAAAGAATTTTCATAATAATTTAGATTAGAGTTAGATGGTCTTGCTACCTTTAGCTCTTAATTCTCCTTAACTTGGATGCTCTCTTGATCACTTTGGAATTTATTCTCTTGCACCAAACTTTTGCCTACACAATTGACAACATTATGGCCATCAAACACAAGCCATTTCCAAGGCAAAAATCAATGTAAATCTCCCTTAATCATCCCCTTGAACTTTATAAGCATTAAGACTTTAAACTTAGCTTTAATGTTTTCTAATGCTTCCCTAAACTTGGGCTCACTTTTACCCTACACAAAAACTCATTTTAAACCCATTGGAAGCATCAAAATAATCAAAACAACATTCCTTCCCTAAATTCCAGCAGTGACTGAAACATAACCCATAGCAACATTAACATGATTTTTCCAACTTCCAACCTATATACTAACATATTCTTGATCTCAAACTCATTTTCATGGATGATATAGCTTGAATTTAATTCTCCAATGTCAAGTAAAAATTTTGGTAGCATCTACCCTTAAAGTTCATCATCCCAAATCTTACAAAGTTCAAGAACAAGCTTCAAACAACAACAAGATATATACCAACATGCTTCTTACATCACAAGGAGACTTTTGCAACCAATCAGGAGCTCTAAATCCCTCTCTTTCTAACTTTTTCTCTCATGAATCCTAAGTATCAAACTTGAGAAAGAGAGAATTAATCAAAATTTCAATCTATGGAAGTTGTAGAGGAGCTCACAAGGATGAAATTCATGTATAGTTTTAGGTGCTTCCATCTCTTACCTTGGATTTTTGGAAGCTTTCTCTTCTCTTCTTCTTGCATGGAATGGTTTCTCCTCTCTCTCTTTTTGTAGCTTGGAACTCGGCAAGATGGAAGGGAAATGGAGAAGAAATAGCTTTTAAAAATCTCTCACAAAATTTCAAGGGCTAAGATGAAGTCTTAATAGTTACGCTTAATCTAAGGGCTTAGATCTAGCCACCACTTAAAAATTTGTTGGCTTTTCATTGCTTCATAAAAAGTGGCTAACAATGGCTACAACTAAGAGGTAAAATCTGGTTAGGCTAACCAAACTGGATCTCTTTCGGTTACTTTTACCGAATACACTTTTTACCAGTAAACATAACTTTATTCCAATAAATCTTTTTCTACTTTTCTAGAGATTTTTTCTTCCCCTTTTAATATCCATAATTCACTTACTAATATGGTGAAATATTTTCCCAAAAATACCTTTGAAATTCGTCCAAAAATAACAGGGTAATTTTATCCTCCCGAAAATCCTCGAAAAACGTATTTCTGACGGGCAATAACTTTTATGGCATTAAAAATTTCCATAATTTTCCCAGATATTCTAGCCCTTTTCCTTTCCTCAATTTGCCCTTCGGACTGTCTAAAAATAATTTTTGAATAAAATTATATTTTCAAAATTTTCGGACCTTTTTCTTTAAAACCAGGAATTTCGCCTCAATCGATTGGACAATAATTTTATTAATTACTATTAAATTCACTTTATTTTCCTATGCTCTGAACTCAATTGATTAAGGTCACCTGGCACCTCAAATAATTATTTTTGGCCGATTTACCTTCAAAATTCTCTAAACAGAGATCTAGGCTGCATTTTGACAATCTGTCAAATCTCAGTTGAACAGTGAGTTCTGCTCTATCTTTTGGGTATCTGTGAATTTTTATGATATTTTGGTCAAAATTTGACTTTTTGACTTTGACTTTGTCAAAAGCCCAAAATGCCCTTACACTTTCTCTTATTTACCAAAATACCCTTACACTATCTAACTTTTCATAATTCCCATTTTGCTTTTGACTTTTTCACCCTTGATCTTTTCGTATAATGACATCTAGGTCTTTCCCAAAAGGTCACCCATCCTTAAAGTACTCCTGGGTGAGCACGCTTAACTGCGGAGTTCTCATAAAATTACTCCCATTGAGCTAGGTTTAACTTTGGGTTATCCAACCCATCAGCATCAACTTTTTCTGTGCTTTCTATTTGTGGGCTCTAACTTGACTTTTAACTACTGTTTTGGCCCTTTTTATCCAATGACCATATTGCCCTTGGTTTTTTTGCTTACTAACATTTATGTCCATGGCTTACATTCTTAGTAATTTCAAAGCCTTAGGACTAAATTGACTAGGGTCTCTTTGGTCCATTAACATCTTCCTTTTTTGTACTTTTATTTCTAGGCCTTATCTTATCTCATAACTATCACTTTAACCTCTATTTCAGTTTATAGAAAATGGTGGATATTACACCAAGGGAAGAAAGGTCAGCACGCAACAAAGCTTAAGGGGCAGATATGGAAATAAGAGAAAATGTAAAGGGTGTTTTGGTCATTTGACTAAAGTTAAAGTCAAAAGTCAAAGAGTCAATAGGTTGACAAAAATATCAGAAAAATTCACAGATGCTCAAAAGATAGAGTAGAACTCACTGATTAACTGAGATCCGATATAATGCCAAAATTCGGTCTAGATCTCTGTCTAGAGAATTTTAAAGGTAAATCGGCCGAAAATAATTATTTGAGGTATCAGGAGACCCCAATTAGATGAGTTCAGATCATAGAAAAATAAAGTGAATTTTATAGTATTTATAAAATCATTACCAGATTGAAAGGAAAAGTACCTGAAAACCTTGAAAATATAATTTTCTTAAAAAATTAATTATAGGAAATCCAGAGGGCAATTTGGGAAAAGAAAAGGTGCTAAAGTACTAGTAAGAAGTATAGGAATTTTTAATGCTCTGAAAATATTTTGCCCTCCGATATCACGTTTTCAGGGGTTTCTGTCAGGGTAGAAAGAGGGTCGGGTTGCATAAAGTATAGAGACTCAGATGAGTCAAGGGGGAGCCAGGGAATTCAATAAGACTTCTAAGGGAATAGTAAGTTCAAAAATGGATATTATATCCCTCCAAAGCATACTTTGAGGCAGAGACTTCTGGATGAGACTGAGCATTACCTCTGGAAACGAGATAGAAGAGATGATTAAGAAAAGAATCTCTAATAGTCCAGTAACATTTGAGGTTATTAGATATCCTAAGCTATTGGTTAGCTAAGATATGATCATCTACTAGATAAAGTACTTGTTATTAGAGATAAAGTTCTACACATTACAATCATCGAGAAGTTCAAAAGAGTTATAGAACTAAGAGACGGGATAGGTATAGCAAAGAAATCATGTCTAGTGATTCTAATGTCAAAGGTAAATAGAAGCATAAGGTATGAATATTTGAATCACGATTATGATACAAAGGTGATGTTTTGGGCTATATTTGTGATAGCTAAGTATGAGAATGAGTTGGGCAGACATTGAATAAGCTGTGATTAATTTTTCTAAAGAAATTAAAAAAGAGATAGTACAAGAAATACTAGAGCTGCTGAAAGGCTTTATAAATTATTACAAGTAAGCCAAATAGACTGTGATAGATACAATAGCGGTAATTCTAGTAACCACAACAAGTCCCCCAACTGAACCAATCCCAGTTTAACAGCAATAAAGGCATAGTACTAGTAGCAGAGTTTAAGGATACTTCATAATGAATTATCTACTAGTATATAGGCTTAAGTCTTCATGTGATAAAAGATTCCCTTGAGCATAAATTGTAAAGTTGAAATGACCGTGTGGTCAAGGAATCTTAAAAGCCTACCAAAGGGAAAGTCAGGTAGCACATCATAATGATACTAATGATGAGAAATAGAGAAAGAAGAGATTTGTCTTATCCCAAAACAAAATCATGTAGAACATAGAGATGCCTTGGGTAATGAGATTTAGACTAGTTTTATTTCACTATGTTTTCAGGCATCGCAGAAGGGTGTGATTCTCCCGCCAAGTACGAAAATGAGAAATAAAATTATCATTAGTGAATATTATTGCTAAATGAGTAAGAAAGCTAAGAAAGTTTCCCTGATTGGGACAAGGTTCGTTGCGTTATGATGAGAAGAGGAAGTACCCAGCAGGAATCATACCTAAAAAAGCTTTAGCCAAAAAGTATCTCTCTTAAGTTTGGGATAATGATTTTCCTATGCCATCGTCGCATTTAGGCGTATGCTAATTAAAATCACTGTAGCTAGGCGAGCCACTTCTTGATAGATAGGAAGAAGAGCAAATTCTTGATAGACAAAGATTAAGTGGGACCAGTCACCTCAGTTAGTCGAGCTACTTCCTAATAGAAAGGGAGAAGAGCATATTCTTGATAGACAGGAAACAAATAGGGCTCTGATGTGAAACCATTGCGTGCTTCCTATATTATCCCACCAGAGAAAAAAAGTAGTAGAAGCAAGGCATACGGAGCAAACCATTCCTAATACGAAAAGAGAGAAAATGAGCTGATAATAGCCAGGGACATAATCCCTTGAATAGCTGGGTACCAAATAAACAAGTAAGATGAAAAGAATGTGTAATATCCAGCCTTTTCTATAAATTGAAATAGAGCCCAAACCGATAGTTGAGATAAGATACGACCCAGAAATAAAAGTACTAAAATAGAAGATGTCAATGGACCAAAGAGACCCTGGTCAATTTAGTCCTAAGGCTTTGAAATTACTAAGAATGTAAGCCAGGAACATAAATTTCATTAAGTATAAAGACCAAGGGCAATATGGTCATTGGATAAAAAGGGTCAAACCAGTAGTCAAAAGTCACGTTAAAGCCCACAAATAGAAAGCATGGAAAAAGTTGATGCTGATGGGCTAAATAACCCAAAGTTAGACTTGGCTCATCAGGAGAAATTTTATGAGAACTCCACAGTTAAGTGTGCTCACCCTGGAGTAGTGTAAGTATGGGTGACCTTCTAGGAAGGATCCAGATATCATTACACGAAAAGATCAATGGCGAAAAAGTCATGGGCAAAATGGGAATTATGAAAAGTTAGACAGAGTAAGGGCATTTTGGTCATTAAGAGAAAGGTAAGGGCATTTTGGTCATTTAACAAAGTCAAAGTCAAAAAGTACTATTGACCAAAATATCAGAAGAATTCACAGATGCCCAAAATATAGGGTAGAACTCATTGATTAATAGTGATTCGACATATTGCTGAAAATTGGCCTAGATTTTTATTTATAGAATTTTGAAGGAAAATCAACCGAAAATAATTAATTGAGGTGCCAAGAGACCTCAATCAGTTGTGTTCACGGCATAGGAAAATAAACTGAATTTTATAGTAATTAATAAAATTGTTGCCCAACATACAATTAAGGCGAATTCCCAGAACGAAGGGAAAAAGACCCGAAAATCCTGAAGATGGGATTTTCTTCAAAAATTATTTCCAGCCAAACTGAAGGACAAATTGAGGAAAGGAAAAGGGTTAGAGTATCAGTGAAAATTATAGAAATTTTTAATGCACTAACAGTTATTTGCCCGTTGGAAATACCTTTTTTCAGGGATTTTCGACAGGACAAAATTACCCTGTTATTTTTGGATGACTGTCAAGGGTATTTTTGGGAAAATATTTTGTCATATTAGTAAATGAATTATGGAGATTGAAAGAGGAATGAAATATGTCCAAAAAAGTAGAGATCAACTTACCGGAATAATGTTATATTTTACAATAGAAGTTGTAACTAGATGAGGTAACTGGATGACATTTAGTTTGGTTAGAGTAACCAAGTCTTAACTCCTAAGTTACTCTCAATTATTACCACTTTTATCAACCAAAGAGAGGAGGATATGTGTATGAGGTGCTGGTAAGTTTACAACCATTAGATTGGTCTCATTAATTCAAGATTAAATCCTCACCATTTATTCATTAGCAAGAGATAGCTTAAATAAGATTTTTCCTCCCTTCCCTTACCATTTTGGACAGCATTTGAGGAGCCAATAGAGGGAGAAAGAAGATGCCATCTTCAAGCTTCAAGAGGAAGAAGAGCTTGAAGAAATTCAAAGTTAAGAAGCTTTGGTACCTAAAGCTATATCTTTTCTTGATCCTTGTGATCTCTTCTACTTATTCCATGGATTAGAATTTGGATTAAACCTCTCTTTTTCAAGATTAAAGTTTGTGTTCTTGAGAGCAAAAGTTAGAAGGAGAGGGATTTAGAGACAATAATCATGTGCAAAACACTCCTTTGGTTTATAGCTTGTGATTGTTTGGTTGTTTTGTAAATTTTGGAATGGTAAACCCTAAGGGGAGGTTCTGCCAAAATTTCTAATGGATCTAAGAGAGTTGTATTCAAGCTATATAATCCACATAAATGATTTTGGGATCAAGAATATGTGATTGTATAAGTTGAAAGTTTGAAAAATCATGTTATTGTGCTTATGGAAGATTTTCGCCAGATCTATGATGGTGGGGAAGCAGCTAGATTTTGATGATTTTAATGGTTATAATGGATTTAAAATGAGATTTTGTGTAGGGTAAAAGTGAGCACAAGTTTTGGGAAGAATTAGAAATCATTAAGGCAAGTTTCCTGGCTTTAGAATTCTTTAAAAGAGCAAGGGAAGTTATATTGCATTTTTGGTGATTCTTTTGGCTAATTTATGACTTGAGCTTGATGATTATGCTCTTATGTAATGTTTAGGAAGTTTAAATATCAGAGAAATTGTTGGAAAAGATTAACAAGAGAGCTTCAAATTCAAGGGGAATTAAGAGGATAAGGTAGCAACACTCCTAACATTGGCATCTACAGGCATTGATTATATAATATGTTAATTGCCATGTTTGTTGTGTGCTTGTAGCCATTAAAATTCTGAAACTTTACTTGTGTGAAAGCATGATGGTTGTTATGCAATGATTGTCTTGGCTTGGGTGAATATTTGATTGATTGTTCTTGTTACATGGCATACTTGATTACATTAATAATCATGCACGTAGATGTACTAATGTGTTAATTGCCATGTTTGTTGTGTGGTTGTAGCCATTGAAATGTGCAACTTTACTTGTGTGAAAGCATGATGGTTGTTATGCAATGATTGTCTTGGCTTGCGTTAATATTTGATTGATTGTTCTTGTTACATGGCATAATTGATTACATTAATAATCATGCACGTAGATGTATTATTAGAGTGTTTACTACTGGGATTTCCTTGAAATCTCACCCGCCCCAACTAACCATTTTAGGTACAAGCACAAGCAAGGGTAATAGCAAGGTTTATGGTGATTGAAGATGGCATGATATTATGAGCTTACTTGTAGAAATTATGAATTATGTTTGAAGTTATTTGAGGATTGTTGTAGTTATGTAATTGTAAACCTTTATTTGGTTAATAAGTGGATATATGATTATTCATGAATGAGTAAGGGTTTATATGCTAAGGGATGTTAAGGAATTTATCATGCATTGCAAGAGGATAAAACTTAACCAAAAAGAGGGTTTGACAAATTTTTAGAGAAAAGCTAAAGTCTCAAGTGAAGGGTTCCAAAACCCAAGAAACTGCCCTGTTTTTTGGAATAGCGATGAAAAATAGCAAACAAACTCCGAATGACTTGAAAGTTTCCAGTTAAATACTACACATCCCAAGATTTAAAATGAGCCAAACTTTGTTAAATTTGGATGTGTAGATAAGGAGTTATGAATTTCCAAAGTTAAGAGCAAAATCTGGAAAACTGTAAAGTTACCAAATGAACAGTGATTTTCACGAAAACTGGAAAGTTCTGGAACCACTGAGTATTTTTCTCCTATGGATCACTTTATAACCTTCAAATAGAAATTTGAACTACTCCATTTTGATTTTTCTAGAATTAGTTATGATTTTTCAAAGTTGGGCCAGAATTCTGGAAAATGATCAAGTGAATAGTAACCTGAAAATAAAATTTTCAAGTTCACTTCTTTTGTTAATTTAAGTTATCTAAGGCTCTAAAGTGATTCAGTAGTGATCTAATATGAAGCTTATAAGGGAAAGTAAGGAGTGTTACAGAATACAAGTCCTCTCTCTGGAACAGCATATTAATGATCAAAAAAGAAGTAATAAGGATTGTTGAATCCTGCGATATAGCAGATTGGTATAGAATAGACATTGAATGAATCAATGTTTGAGAGTTCAAACAGTATAGAAAAAGAGATGTGGTCTGAGAAGGATAAGCTAAGAAGCACAAAAGGAAAAGAGAAATTCTAGAAAAGTACTGGAGCAAAAAGAATGAATAAGCAAGATCTCATAAGACAATGCTGGTTTCTATGATTAGTCTTGGGAAATTATCAGTCTAGCTATCACTGAAGATAGATAACTTATTCTTAACCCATGTTCCATAGTCTAGAAGTTTCTAAAGAGTAAGAATGACTCCCTTAGTACCTTATCAAGAAGCAAATTGCGGCTTCTTGGATTCTCCGACACTTAAGTAGGCACAGACGAAGTTGAACGAAGGTCAACTTCATGTTATACCTTCTTGCTGAATAATGGCGCCATAAGTTAGAGCAGTAAGAAGCAAACGTGCATAGCCCTACATTCTATGAAAGTTGAGTTTGTGGATTACACTGTGGTAATGCATGATGCTATATGGCTGATGAGATTTATTAAACACCTTGGATTTGGGAATGAGAGTACAAATCCTGTGCTAATATATTGTGAAAATACCAAAGCCATAGCCTATACAAAAGACCCCAAATATCATAACAAGAAAAATCACATTGATATTAAGTATAATCTCGTGAGAGATTATATAGCACATAAAGTAACTAAAGTACAGCATATTTCGACCAAGAGTATGGTCGCAGATCCCCTGATTAAACCAATTGCCAGAGAAATGTTTGAGAAACATGTAAGGGCTATTAGTATACACAAAATGTAAAATTACAGACAATGTATTGAATTTACAATTAGTGCAATTATTCATCATTGGTTTATGTGTCTATGTACAAGTATACAATGTCTAGTATGTCATACAGGCAGGTGAGGTAGGCTCTCTCACACGAGCTACCGCCTTTGACACTCAGGAGGAGTGTGCAAAGATGAGACACTTGTATTCACCAGCAAGGCAGCAGGAATGCTGATATGGTAGAGAAGAAATACAGATCGTGTCACCTCGACAACTGTGTAGCGTGTCGGGATGAGATCCAATGTATATGACTATAAAACATGGATCGAATCATGGGAACCCGCTCCCATGATGCCTGTTACCAGACAACAAATTCTTCAATACTGACGTCATATGAGATATGAGAGAAGGAAGAATTTGGGTTTAGATGTTGAGAACATCTAGACTAAAAGTCTGTACGGTGTTGATAGTAAGTATTAAAACGACGTACGCTCTTATAGTATAAGAGAAACACCGTAGCATGTGATTCATACCACATGTGTTATAGAACCGCAAAAGGGAAGCAAGTGAATGGATCCCTGCTTCGTTGCTGTGTGAGTCCCAAGAAATTAATATTTCTACTTATGTCCTTTGACTTTGACATTATCATGGAGGTATACTTCAATGACTGCTACCTTAACGTACATCCTACTATCATGATAGATGCGATACAAGGTACTATGTTAGGAAAGCGGTTGATGTGTATCAAAATGATATATGGGCGAAAGGAAGAGTACCTGATAAATACACAACTATGCTGGTGTCTGTGACATGTCCCTTATGATATCAACTTGGAGATTTCATAAGTGTGGATACCACGCATACGAGAAAGACGATCTAAGTTTTATGTTGACTTGGGAGGGATTAGATTCGTCAAAGTGAAAGTGTATTTTGGTTAAATCTAGGACATATGAGGCATAATAACTAGATTCAAGGTACATGAAAAAAGATTGTCTTATGCTGGTCCTGTGAAATGAATTTTTAGTACAAACATCTAAAAGACGTCATGCCCATGCGGTCACGGCAAAACACCTAGTATGAAAGGAAGAAGAGAGAAGGATGAGGCCCATGTTTCGTAATCCACCAAGTGTAAGTGGGAGAAGTTGGAATATGGGCCACCCTTGATGGATTAGGCCCAAGTCCATGGGCTAGGTCAAATGCGTAAACCTAAACCCTAGTGGGAAATTACAAGAGAGGAATGTGGCTCCCTAAAGGCGGCAGACATAACACACAGAGAAAACAAGTTTTCTCCCTTCCCTTTTCTCTTTCGAGAATCCTCTCATCTCCTCTCCTCTTGCCTTCGGTGCTTTTGCTGTGTTTTGTGTTTGGATCCACCATTGTGATCTGAATTCCGCATGGATATCTGCAGATTCGTAATTCGGCATCTCCAAGTATGTCCAAAATCCTTCAATGTGTGTGAAGGGGACTCTAATTCAGCTGTGTGGATAGCTATATATATCCACACACAGACAAGTAAGAATTGAGAGGCTGTTAAATAAGTGGCAGAGTGGCTATAAGTCGTACTTGCCCGCAAATCTCGCACAGGATATCTCCCTTGGTACTCCTGTGAGTGTACTTTATATGGCATGGTGTAAGCAGAAGTTAAAAACAAATTCCAGTTAGTTTCCAGCTTAGGCACGTTTAACACCATTAATTGGGAAAATGTAATTATAAAGTTCTCAATGGAATATCCTGGTTCATTTATTAATTCTCTAATATTAGATTAGTTACCAAAGGATGGGCAGAAAACTATACAAGTCATTCAATTCCATAATGATCTGAATCTAAAGACCAAGAAGAAGTAGAAGGAGTGATTCATAGTTAATCTAAGCTATATATGGGGAACAATAATTAAAGTAAAACAAAAACACGTATACGCGCGCGCGTGTGTGTGTATATAAATATAGATTATCTATATGGCTTGGGTGAAGTTTTTATATATATACTAGGAGAGTGCCGATGCAGGCACAGGGTGCTTCCAGGTGTCTCACAAGGTCTTCCTCATGACAAAAACGACACTGCCGTATCTCTCCGGATGAAACTGTCGCTGCTTCTGGATACCCAATTAGATTTGCAGTATCTTCCGTGGATATGTTGATTTCGTTCATTGAAATGATAACGTCGTTTGAGGAAGACGAGGATCGCCTCATCGGGGAGGTGTGAATCGAGACTAGTTCCGAACAGACACCGATGATGTGGTCTTCATTCATGTTGCCTGAATCACTCTGCCTCAAGTAAGAAAAGCATGCATGGCTGTTACAAGTACGGAAGGAAGGCTCTGTCTTCCAAAGGATAGAATAATGGTAGGAATAAAGTAAGAACATCAATTTTCGTGTTTCTAATTTGTATGTTATTCGCCAAAAGTAATCTCTGGTAACATGGCTGGGCCGGGTTAGCCATACCCCTGGATGCTAAAAGCCAAAATTATACGCGGAAGTGGGGTATATTATTATCCTGGTCTTCACTATTTTCTTAGTAACCAATTACATTAATTACTATTTTCTTACTAACAACCTTTGGAAGAAAATGTCAGATTTTTTTAATACAGTAAAACGGCCTGCTGGCTGCTTGTGCCACCATGAAATGGTGGAGTGAGAGGAAACGAAGCTTGCAGACTTAGCATCAATCAATTCATGATCGGGCTGGGGTTTCTGGCAATTAATATACATAATCAAGGCTTCCATGGAAACCATTTGCTATATGCATCATGTTATTATGTGAAATTGCAGAGAGAATGGAGAAACAACAAGTCCTTTGTTCCCAGAAAAGCTCTCCCTCACTATCTACGCGAGAGAACAAATAAAACGTAAATCCATAACACAACATATATTTCATGAATGGAAGAAGAAGAAAATGGCACTAATGTGCAGTTTGGAAACACAAAACAGGAAAGAACACCAAAGTTTGCAGAAGGTCAAACATACAAGAAAAAAAAAAGCTCTGGAAAACCCAGAAGCAACAAAACAGACATGGATACAACGAACTTTAAAGCTGTAGGCCTATAGAGATATGGAGACAAGAGAGAGTGAAGAAGAGCAGAGAGAGGACGAGAATGGATGATATACCATAGTGAAAGTTGTTTTTGTAGCTGGTAAACACCTGCAAAATGAAAATCAACCCGAGTCGCGTTCAAGGACACTGTTCTTAAGAGCTATTCCGCAACCACCGACTAAGCAAGAAGTGGCTCTCCCTAGGATTAAACGGATTCTTCCTGTAAGACAGGATGAGCAGAACAGCAAAAATGGTTTAACTCAACAAGTAGAATTTTCCAGAGGAGAAGAATGAGAGGCGCACAAACTCAAGTTTTTTTTTTTTAGCCTCTCCTTGAACCCCTTATTGTGTATTCAAAAATCCGTACTCATCGGCCACATATCCGTAAAAGGACTTTTTTATTTCCCGTCTTTAGAACTAACCCCTTGAAACCGTATGCACCTGTTGCATCAGGTTTTATTGCTTGTTAATAATAATAAAGGATAATATTTATGGTCATCAAGTGTGTGTACGTTGCTTTTGAAAATGTAGTCAGAGGTGTCATAAAATGCAGAGATAGAGCCACAACTTATTTCCTTTTATGTTACTTTCAACATTAATATTATTAAAAGTAAAATATACCATTGAATGTCATTAAACCACATTCAAATAGTGACTGTATGTTTGATAAAATCTTTGAATATTTCAATGCATTGATTTTAGTAACAATTGCTTTCAATACACAATTCCTATGCGTTGCTCTTTCAGAAAATCGGTGGTTACGGATTGTTTTAAATAGAATATTAAATGGTGATAATAAATTAGTTTAAAAACATCATTGAATCAAAGCTAACAATTAGGGTCTTTAAAATCATATTAAAGACCAAAATTCTGATCAAATCTTTATTTAAAATAATGGCATTTTTATTTTCATAAAACTTCTAATAAAGGGTGCCCAGTACAAGATTAACTTGCACATAAAGGGTAAGGGAAAATTGTCAGATTTATCTCCAGTGGCATTTATCATGTGCAAGCTCTTTTCTCCTCTTAATCCCAAATAATTTGGGATTTTTCCTTTGACACACCCACACAATATTTACAACAGTTTTTATGGTAATGGTGTCTGTGAGGAGCAAGATTGAAGCTGTAGTTATATAGTAAAAGAAAGAGGGAGAGTGGGCGAATGTAATTTTCGATTAGAGCTATCTTGTTCGGGTGAGGTAATGTACGACATTTAATATGGATACATTTCTTTACCAAAATTCAAACTATGGTTCACCTTTGTTTATAAAATTATACGATAATCGTATTTTGATCAAAAGATAAATGGTGAAGGAGTTTAAATCTCCATCACAATACAGGAAAGCCAGCAAATAAAGTTCCTGGAAAACAGCTTTATATATATATATATATATATCCCCTGCAAATGGAAACGGCGCTTCAAGCCGTCCCTGGGACTCTCTTGTTCCAATTTTGCATGCCCCTACCAGAAGAAGAAGAAGAAGAAGTATCGTTTTCATAATATTGAATATCTACAATCCATTTCTTCACTTCCATTCCCAAATCATGCAAAACAGACTGCCGCATATATGCTTTCAAATTAAAAGGCATAACAATGTGCATATGTAAAGATGCTCAACGATGACAAATTCTAGTCCCCACCACCATGTTAAGAAAGGATAGTACGTAACGGTCTTTAATTCACTATTTAAAGTGAAATATTCCCACTGCCACTGCCACCAGCATTATTCCAAACATTTAAGTTTGTAATTGTGGCCATATCATCATTTATTCCATTGTGTTGATGAGAGCAACAAGCATGAGTGTGAGGTGATTGATTCTTCATAACTGCTAGCCTTCTCATTAGTAGTCGGTCCAATCATAATACCGATAATCTTATGATTAATTAAATCACGTGCTTTTGCACGTCCAAAGAGCTCATCAGGTATGTCTCTGCACATCTTGGAGAAGCCAATACCACACTTGATATCAATGGCTTCTCGGGCGTACTTGGAAGCATCTGATTCATTAAGTGCTTACATGAGAATCGGAACACCGAAGAGAGAATGCAGAGATATACCGGAGAATTTTATCGGGCGT
>JANTPZ010140371.1:0-10816 GCA_025593235.1 Vachellia pachyceras | reverse complement strand
TGGATTATTCTTCTAAAAATTAAATTTAAAAACAAATATATTGAAACAAAAGCGTGAAACTTTATCCGATTTATTCGAAAGTCGATTATGATTATTAGGAGATATTAGTTATTAGGGCATTTAATTTTATGGCTCACACATTGTCTATAAATAGCCATCTCAAGTTATGAAGAATATAATCTGATACCATTTTCTTCTTTTCTCTCAATCTCTTCTACTATTCTCTTCTACTCCCAAATTCCCTCATTTATAATACGTTATCAGCACGACGCTCTAACGAGATATATTACTTTATCTTATTCTACTTTTTCCTTCTTGATCAATCAAAGATAATCTGATGAGCCACTGTATGGAATTAGTTAATCCTTTTACTGGATGTTTTAAACATCGGATTCCAATGGCTAGGATTGGAGATTGTTTTTGTTATTATATCTTATTCGACTTCTGTTTACAAGTTATTCATATTGATATTACTTGTTATTATATTTCACTCCAAGAATCGAGTTTTATTTTTTGATCTGGAAAAGTTTTTGGATCTAGATTGAGTTTTTCAATTTTTGGATCTAGATTGAGTTTTTCAATTTTTGGATCTAGATCAAGTTTTTCAATTTTTGGATCTGAAAAATAACAATAAATGACGATCTCTCATGATTAAATATAGATTCGTCAGGTATTCTTTTCCATCAATAGTCTTAGGTCAGGTTTGCTCTGATCAATCTCGCCTTCTTTTTCATTCAATTTGGGGTGATCCAAATCTTTCGTTCCATTAAATTTTTGTTCCCAAAAGATTTGGATTTGAGATCAAAATTATTTTGATTTGTGATTGCCTTTAAAATATCTTTTCGGAATAAATTTAAACATGTTGGGAAAAAGGTAATACTTTTTGGGAACATTAAGGAGATTTGAAAATTTATTTCTAATTTTAATTGTTCTCTAATTCAAGTTTGCTCATCGAGAACCGTGCTTCCTGTCTAGAGCTCATTTCTGATTTTGGAGAAATGATAAATTTTTCCTTTAGGTAAAATAAAAATAAATTTTACAAAAGGATTGTAACATTTACTTGTTCTTGCAAATATGAATGTTTGAATATATATACATATATGTATGAGTTTTTCGTGCTCATCGGTATATGGATACATATTTGGGAAGTTGTTGGTACACACTGTGTTTACTTTCCATATGAGGGAGCTTCCCGCCGGAATCTATGGATCTTTACCGGAAAGGTTTGATTGGGGTTTTAAAAAGGATTTATGATGCATTTTGCTTGATTCTTATGGGAAACAATGTGGAAAACGCCCCTGGTCAGAAAAGGACCCACTGTCATCGAAAAAGGTGAGTCACCGTTGCCTAGAAAGAAGGGAAAAATGAACTGTGTGGCAGCTGAGTGGGGAGGGGCAAACTGGGTCGAATTAGGTAACCCAACTCTCTGGAATGGCCAAAACGATGCATTTTGGCATGCAGCAAGCTCCCCCTTAATAGCCCTGAAATGGCGATGGGTATATATAGTTATGAGAGAATTGATTAAATTCCCATCAATAATTATGCATATTTAAAATTCAAATGCATACGGTTGATATTTGTGTTCAGTATGCAATTTTGGGTAGTAGCTATAACATTGTATATGCTACATATATGAAGACCCATATGTTCTTTAGAACAATTTAAAAGAAATGCATAACCACCAGAAGTTGGTTATCCTCAAAGCTCATTATGAATGGATGCATTTACATTTATAAAGTTTGATATGTTGGGTTAATAATGGATTTGCCCAATAAGCTTGCCTCTATTCTCAGAAGTGAATATTGTGAAACATAATAATTGTGATAGTCGAGAAAGAGGATATGACCACAGTTTTGGGTGTTGATCAGAATTGTATTGGTTTTAATTCCCACCTGAAGTGGAGAAAAACTGATAAGAACCACAAAAAGGGCAAAATATGGGCATACTTAATAAATTGGGTGTGCATTGAAGCCTCCGGAAGAGCTAATATTATATGTTGCCGAAAGGAACAAAATTATGTTTTGAAAATGCACTTTATCGTACCCAATTTATAATAAACTTATAAAGTTTCATGATATTTGCAGAAATGGGAATAAAAGTTATCGTATGGCCAAATGCCATATATTTCCCCTACCTTATAATATAGTCAGAAGCTATATTTATTTATTGTTATACTTACAATACTATAAAATATATATGTATATGTATAATTAATTATATATATATGATTGATTAATTTTATTTATGTTATTGTTATTTTATATATATATATATATTTGTTTTTACATTTCAAGTTCTTCTATTTTATCTCTGGCTTTGTATATAAGCATAGTTAAAAGCATATGATAGTAAACCAGAAGTTTACTGATGAATTTGTTGTTTGACATGCAATAGTAAACCATCAGTTTACTGATGAATTTGATGTATGTCATGAGATAGTAAACCAGAAGTTTACTAATTAATACAAGCCAGCAGTTTAATAAGATAAACCAGAAGTTTATCAATGAATTCAATGTTTGGCATGACCGATTAGACCATCCCGATTCAATTATGATGCGAGAAATGATTGAAAATAAATGTGGTTATACCTTGAAGTGTATATAGATACCACTTTTTCTCATATGTTGCGTGTTCAAAGGGGAATATATTATTGGCTCTCATAAAGTTAAATACAATATGAGCCTCTCACATTCTTAAAACGGATACAGGAATATATTTGTGGGGCGATAAACCCACATGGTGAACCATTTAGTTACCATACTGTTTTAATTGATGCATCAACTAAATGGTCTCACGGTTATTTGTTATCTTCTTGCAACCTGAAGTTTGCAAAATCATTTGCTCAATAAATATGGTTAAGAGCGTATTATCCTGATTATCCAATTAAGAAACATTATCTTGATAGTGATAATGAGTTTATCTCACTAGCCTTAATGAGGATTGCACATCCCTTGAAATTGATTTGAACATCTTGAAATTCATGTTCATACACAAAATGGACTAGCAGAATGAATGATTAAGTGGTTGCAACCTTATTGCATGAGATATAATCTCTCATATTCTGCTTTGGGACTAGCCATTTTGCAGGCAGCGCTATTAATTCGCATGAGGCCAACAAATTATCGAAAGTTTTCTCCCTTGTAAAGGTTTTTGGTCAAAAACCTAATATTGCTTAACTTTGGGTATGTAATATATGTGCATGTAAAACCCAGTGCATATATGCGGGTTATGAATTTTATGACATGGTTTGCCGAGTGTCATTTGATGAATCACTTTCACCAACATAAGGGGGAGAAAATAAGTAGTTGGGTAAAGAGTTTAGCTGGAATGAATTACATTGGCTTATTGTTGATTCTTGTACTGAAATGATGTGCACTGAAAATTCAAAAGATAATTCATTCATAGAATTCAGCTATGAAATCTTGAAGCATTTATTGATCGAAACAAAGTGATAAAGTCACATATCCCAACTGTTAACGCTCCTAGAGAATATATGTCCCTTAAGGACTATCATAGGAACAAATTCAAAACACGCATAAAGTGTGAAAAGCCCATCAATTCAAAAGATAACAAAATCCTCAAAAATAAAGAGAGCCAAGAATGTAGATGGTCAGTTGAGGATAATCAAGAATACTTGATTGCTCCAGAAGAGCTAACTCTTGAAGAGTTATTTTCTCTAGAAGAGAATATTATAGTCCCAAAAGAGACTCAGGTACCTGACACATTTGAAAATAATGAGATCTCAATAAATTATGGAATTCGATGGGAAGAAAATAAAGTCAACATTGACAGTATATTATAAAACAGCATGCAATGTGAATGATAAGGATCATGAGCCGGTACCATTATTAAGTGCCAATAAAGAAAGGATTGGCCATATGAATGTAAGCCATCATGTATGGAAGAGAAATGGAAAAGGCAAAATGATAAGGTATATGACACATCCTATAACCTAATACCTTACACAACGATCTGGTATATATTGTGAAGGAATGATCTAGTATATGTTGTGAAAGAGTGCATTCATTAGTAGTGAATATGAATGTTTTTCGTTATTTGATTAACTATACAGTCAATCAAAAGCTCGAATTATGCCTCATAAATGCTATGGTTATACTTTCATATGACACACTTGCCAGTATCATTTATATGAGGGTCCCTGAAGGACCCGTGATGCCAGAAGCATCAAATGCAAGTTCTCGAGAATAATATTAACTTGAGCTAAACAAGTCTTGATATGACTTGAAGCAGTTGAAGTGCATTTTTAAAACTCCTGTAAAGCTCTAAAATGGTAAATGATTGCTTGTAGTTTGGTAAAAATCCCGTTATACCTCGTGAAATTAACAAAGGGGGAGATGAAGAGCTACTTGATCTGGAAGTACCATAATTAAGTGCTTTTGGGGCACTAATGTATCCTTGTTAATTTCACAAGTCATGATATACTATTTATTGTTAATCTACTGACAGGATATAGTTCTTCAATATCATTAATACATTAAAATAGAGTGATATATATTATTCGAGGTACTATGAATGTGAGGTCATTATAATCAGGTATGCCTGAGTATGAACTGACCATTTATGTATATATTGTTTATCATACTTGTTCATATATCTATATCAAGTGCTATAGAGTGAAACTTATTTCACTAAAGTTCTTCACTTACGACCTTTCGAAAAGGAGCTGAAATTATTATTTGCAAATTCGTTCTAGTGAAAATATAGCAGCTTTATTCACCAAGTTTCTTTACAAACTCAGGGATATCTTAATGCTATAGGTGCACTTATGTATCTTGCCAATTCAACAAAACTTGATATTGCTTTTGCTGTAAATTTATTAGCAAGATTCAGTTCGTGCCAAACAAGAAGACATTGGGAAGGTGTTAAACATATATTTCGATACCTTCGAGGGACAGTTGATATGGGATTATTTTACTCTAATGAATATGTGTCACAATTGATTGGTTATGCAGATGCAGGATTTTTATCAGATCCACATAAAGGCAAATATCAAACAGGATATTTGTTTACTTGTGGGGGTACAACTATATCTTGGCGTTCGGCAAAACAAACTTTATCGGCCACCTCATCAAATCATGCAGAAATAATCGCAGTTCACGAGGCAAGTCGGGAATGCGTTTGGCTGAGATTAATGACTCAACATATCCAAACAACGTGTGGGTTACTCTTGGATCAAAGAACTCCAACAGTCTTATATGAAGATAATACAACATGTATAGCTCAATTAAAGGGAGGGTACATCGGAGGAGATAGAACAAAACATATCTCTCCAAAATTCTTTTTCACTCATGATCTCATGAAGAGTGGTGATATAGATATTCAGCAAATTCATTCATGTGATAATCTTGCAGATCTATTCACAAAGGCGTTACCAACTAAAACATTTGAGAAGTTGGTATATGGTATTGGAATGCGAAGGCTCAAAGACATAAAGTGATGTCGTCATTAGGGGGAGACAATATTGTGTACTCTTTTTTCCTTCACTGGGTTTTTGTCCCAATGAGTTTTTCCTGGTAAGATTTTTAATGAGGCACAATGTTTGTCTAAGAACATCCAATGGAGAGTGTTATAAAATATAATATATAGTGTGGATGTTCTTATAATCATGTATTTTTATTTATAAATATATTGTAATCAAGATAGATTTAGATCCGATTTATTCGAAAGTCGGTTATGATTATTAGGAGATATTATTTATTATGACATTTAATTTTGTGGCTCCCACATTGTCTATAAATAGCCCTCTCAAGTTGTGAAGAATATAATTTGATACCATTTTCTTCTTTTCTCTCAATCTCTTCTACTATTCTCTTCTACTCCCAAATTCCTTCATTTTATAACAGTTTCCTAATTTTTTTCAAATAATAACTAAGAAATGAAAAAACAAAACGAAAAAATAAATGAAAATTGTTTTTGCACTAAACAAGTTTTTTAGTTAAATTATTTTTAAAAGATTTTAAAATTTTAACCAATTGCTTATTTTTGTCCTCTTTAATTTATATAATAAAACATCGTATCAATTATTTTTCACACAATAAATTTTTTCTAGTCATTCTTTTACTCATTTCCTCCTCTTCGTTATTCATCACAAATTAAATACATTTTTACGCATTTTTCGACTTTCACAAATTTTAAATAATTTTTTATTTACGCAATTCCGTTATCTCCATATCCAAAGGAGCACTTGTTTTCGTACTTACAGTTACTGTTTTAGTGAAAAATAAAGTACGAAGTTTCTGCCTTTCTGGAGCCTCCCGAATGTCAGCGGGAAACTCTCAGGAGAACTATCAGTGACTCAACTGTCAAATGTAAATTACGACGCGAATAACGATTCGGGTAATTTACATTTTCCGCCGCTTTTGCTCTCGTGCTCGAGCTTTGGTTCCTCCGCCTTTCTTGGAGGCATTAGATCCATTTTCGCTGGACCAACCAACTTTACCCACCTTCTTTAAATACTCCTCCATGGCTGCTTCTGCTTCATTCAATTCTCCATTTGCATTGCCGGCGGATAACCCTTCTGATTTAGAAGAGCTTTCTAAATGGCTTTCTCTGCACCAATCTCGGTTTCACGAGATCCTCTTGCTCCTTCGTCCAACCCCTGCACTGAGCTTCATGGGCTTCTGTCGAATTCATCCAAGGTATGCAATTTTTCTTCAACCATGTTGGTCTTCATCCCACCCGGAGCCCCCTTACGTCCCCATTTCGTAATGGATTTTTGTGGGTGAGCTGAAACACTAACTCTTCTTCGGTAGATCTTCGGTCAGAAACTGAAAACTGGGAGAATGGAGAAACCCCTTTTGAGATGGACGTCGGATTCAAGGTTAGTCTCGCTTACACGGCAAGTCTTGTAGATTTTGATGATAGTCTTGAGCAGTTAACGTTTGGGAGGAGAGTAACTACTGGAGGGCTCAAAGTTAACACATTATTTATGTGTATATTACTATTCTGCATTATGTTTACCATTCTTGTGTAGGAATCTAGAATATTCCTATTGTATACAGTTGCATAATTTCATTGTATCCGTACTCCTTTCACTGTTGATAAATATAGAGTGCTCTGGGATATTCAGGGTTGGTTTGGTTTCAAGGTTTTGAAACCTAGGTTTTCTCTTTCATACTCTCTTTTTACTACTATTTCTTACTTTCCTCTTTCTTACTTTTTCTCTCTTTCTCTTTCTTACTTTCCTCTTTCATACCCACTTTTTCTTACTTTTTTACCTCGAAATCTGTAAAAGCTATAACTTCCCAAACATAAATCACATTTTAAAACCTAGGTTTTACCTCGGAATCTGTGAAACCTAAGTTTCAAACCTAACATCCAAACCAGCCCTCAATTCATCCCTTGAGCTTTATTCATTTGTCTTTTCTATCTCTCAATTATTCTTTCTTTCATTTCTGATGGGACTCTTTCTTTCTTTCTTTCTAACTCTTCAAGTACCGGCTGTTACACGAAAATTCAAAGTTAAGAGTAAATGAAGAATTGTGTATATTTAACTCAGGCTAGCTTCTCTTGTTACTGTAACTGCAATCTTTTAGTACTATAACTTACTAACTCTCAGAACTTCGGAGTAGAACTGTTGAATTGAAGCTCAGCGGCACATCTTGCTCTGATGTTTGCAGGAGCACTCAGAGTTTATCTTTAAGGGCTTCTATGGGTCCTTCAGGATTTACTCAACAACTTGAGAACAAGAGACTAGAGAGTATAACTGAGGCTGAAGATGGATCCGATATATTTCATGATATTAAGGACAGGTTTTTAAGGTTTAAGAAGAACTACTTGTAAGCTTCAGAAAACCCTGGTTCAATTGTTTCCTTATGATACCCAAAAAAAGAAGAAACTTCATTAATATGGTTCGTTTTCTGGCAGGAAAAACAATGAACAGTTCCAGAATCTGGCCAAGGGTCAGGCACCGAAGGTGATTGAATCCTCCCTCTTTCCCCTGCTTTTGGCGAAGGTTTTCGCTGTTTAACAGTTAGTGGTTTGCTTTTTGGTTCCTCCTGGTCTATTCTTTCAATTTGTCGACTAAATCATTTGCTGAATATAATTCTCTTGAATATTGTCTAACAATTTCTAGAACAGTTTATGGTTATTGCTTGTGCAGATTCTAGGGTTTGTCCCTCTAATATTCTGGGATTTCAACCAGGAGAAGCATTCACGATTCGTAATGTTGCTAATTTGGTACCTCCATTTGAGGTATATCTACCATTGAAAGTAATTTATCTTGGCTGTCTACCTCAAAAATTGAAGGAAAGTCGCTAAAGTGTGGAGAGAGCGTCTCTCCTTAACTTTTTTTAATCTCATTCTTCCCTGTTGCAGTGTGGACCCTCTGAAACAAATGCTGCATTAGAATTTGCTGTGAACTCCCTTAAAGTAAGCCCATTTTTCTTGCACAGTATAATACATGATTCATTATCTTGATTTAGGAGTTGTCTTAATACTACTATTATATGATTTACAATCGTTCGGGCTGTTAACTATTCATTTATGTGTTTGTTTTCCTTGACAAGTCTAGCTTTCTTTATCAGTAGAACTCAACTGTAATTTTGAAGTACGATTTGATCAAATTGTTGTGCTTGTTTGGGTTCTATGATGAAACCACATTGCATATAAGTCGAGACAAAATTCTCTCACATACTTACCTCGGTTTACGTAAAATCACTCTCCTAATGGATTCTCAAACACCCACAATATTCATTAGACTTCAATTCACCGTCATAAGCCATATAAATCAGCATCAGAGTCAATGATGATTTTGGTTACAATGCTTATTGATCTTATGATATAAACACGTCTTGGTAGGGACTATGTAAGAATTTAATAAGATTTCAGTATATCATTTGGCTGCTCTAATAACATCACATATAATTTACTCCATTATAGTTTAGGGTTGTCTGAAACTGAAATAACTAGAAAGTTTCGGTGTATAAGATTCTTATTCTAAATATGTAATTATATGAGTACATGACAATACAATTGACTTTGTATACTTCTATTTGAGGAAGAATTATAACCATTGTCATCGCAGGTTGAGAATATTATAGTCATTGGGCATAGCTGTTGTGGTGGAATTCGTGCCCTAATGAGTATGCAGGACGATTCAGATGCAAGGTTTGCATAATTCTAGATGCAGGCTGCGTGTTTCTACCACTAGTAATGTTGTGTTACACACGTCTCACTTGGTTATAGTTTTCATTTTTCATTAGCTTTATCAAAAGCTGGGTGGTACTTGGCAAGAATGCGAGAATAAAAACTGAGGCTGCTGCTTGTTCTCTCAACTTTGACCAGAAGTGCAGGCACTGTGAGAAGGTAATAATCTACTTTGTAACTCCAGTTGTTTGCAGAAACTTCAATATGTTAAATAAAATAAATAACAGAACGAATTGTCCTTATCTCTTTTTCCCTTGCCAACGAATTGTCCTTATCTGTGATTAGAATACTAGATAAATCATGAAAGTTCCTCAGAGGGTGAGTTTATTTCAGGAATTCTAATGCCTATTCATTTTACACGTAAAACTGTCTTCTGCATTCCTTGACAAAAAATGGGCCTCTACTTACTTTGTGTCAAATTAGGATTTAATTGGATAGCCTTCATTAGAATAATTTTCTGTTTCCAGCCATGGGATTTAATCCAACTAATGTTTACTTTCCAGGAATCTGTTAACCATTCCTTATCAAACCTGCTTACATACCCATGGATAGAAACGAAGGTGGCGAATGGGGAACTCTCTATTCACGGGGGTTACTATGACTTTACTGAGTGTACATTTGAGAAGTGGACATTGGATTACAAGAAAACCAAACTGGAGCAAATTGGCAGATTCGCAGTCAAAGATACAATGTTTTGGAGTTGACTTTTTTACTTCTTTTTCTTCATAAAATTGGCTGTATTTCTCTTCAGAAATTTGTTGTTGTGTGCACTATGTACTTGTATCCTTGAAGGGCATAAAAACCATATACTGAATAATGTAGTTCTGTACAATATATTCTTAAGATACTGTGACTCAATTGATGTTAAGAAATCTCTATATTGTGTTGTTTTTACCTCACTTCCACTGATCATCGCCACACAACTAACTACATCAAAATTCAAAGAACTCTGTTCAAAATTCAACTATTTTTCAGGTAAAATACAATTAAGAAATCGGTTTACATTCAAGTCCGTACCTAAAGTACACTGTTGAACCCTATGGTTTGCTTTACAGACGTGACAATAAAAGGATTAGCAGGGAGTGCATTAAACCATCTTGCTAACTGAGAAAATAGGCTTGAATCAAATTTTAAACTGTTCCCAGAGTCCCTGACTCACCCTACCACCAATCCTATGACTTTCCCTTTTACTCAAATCCTTGGTTGCTTGACCTAGCATTGGCAGGTCCAAGCCAATATGAAATTTTCAGCACCATCATTGCCTGGCTAGGGCGACTTCCCTGCCCCCAACTCTCCTCCTTTCCTGCCAGTGTCTGAGTGAACCAGAGTACAGATTGCCTCCACCAATCATCACAAAAATCCTTGAGGTTAATTTGGTACCTCCCTCCTATTCCTCAATGTCTTATACAATATACTCTACAGTTGCAACTGGTAAGTATATGTAGGAGTGTGAACAATCCCTCTCAAATAGTTCACTACAGCCTTGGCCTTACTTTAATTCAGTAGCTCTAGTACTTGGTTATGGACATCTATATTTACCCATAGTTATTTGTTTACATCCGATATGCTGACAGATTTATATTTGGAAAAATCAAAATCAATCAGTACCATGAAGTGAAGTGATACATGCAATCAAAGGTGACTCGCT